>ML778719.1:703741-749152 GCA_009831015.1 Picea engelmannii
AAAATTAAACACATTTAAAATACAGAGTGAAACATATCTGGTTACTGCTATAATTAAACATTCCATAGCATTCAACAGTAACTCTTTTACACAGCGGAAAACATGATACATGAACAACAAAGTCATGCCAAATGTGATAAAACATAATTCATATACTTATCTTTTAATGGCTGTAGACTTCACCAACCGAGTGCAGGCCTTCCACGAACCTCCCAGCCTTAGACCACACTGTTCATCATCTCAACAGTGGATCACCCCCGAGCTGGGACCGAGCTCCACCCTAAGGCAAGGAATCCTAGGCTAGGCTGAGGTTACAGGGAAGATAGCACATACACAACCACCAGGAAGAAGATCTTCCAGGAATCTCCCACGCTCACTGCCCACAGACCCTCATTCCCCACATGCCTGTTCCACCCTAGGAGAGTGCACTTTCTCTGTCACCTAGACAGTCCTTCGGCTGCCAGTCTCCCTTACCTTGGGTTACAGGAACAGACCGGAACGGAATTCTCCAGGCTCCATGGCAGCTACAAGGTTCCTTCCAGGAGTTCTCTTCTCCCTCTGCACACTCTCTTTCCTGGAGGAGTCGCTCACAGGCCAACAAGCCTCACGCAGTCCAGTACTGCGTGATCACAACAATCCATAGGAACACAGACAAATGATTCCAAAAACGGTTCAGCAATCACTGGATGATCTCGCGGTGATTTTTTCGGGACAGGATCCAAACACAGGCTAGCTCAGCATTTCCCCTACAACCACAGGATGCTTCCACTCGAGTCCAGCACATGGATTCTGGTTCAGGAATGCGTTTCTGGGTTGCCTAGAACAGACGCAGACTCATAGTTCGAAGCATGGGTGTACATGGTTTCTTCAGTCAAACATAGGCTTAACGACTTCAGAGATGAATCAGCATATCTGGCAGAGGTCGTACCCCATTTCACGCTCAGAGGATCGGGTCCGAATGGAGGAAGATCCCCCACCCACGATTCAGTTTAGGCTTATATTTGCATGCACCAAGGTTGACACTTGTCACCCTGGGAACTGCATGTGTTCCATCCGTACGCCTTCCTTCCACCACTTGGGAATCACGGGTCCTTCCAAGAGGACTTAGGATAAAATAATGTGCATATGGATTTTTAGGAAATAATATTAAAATATTATTCTAGGCCTAAGCCCCCTAGGCTTAGCCCCTAGTTTCCTCACTCAGCCCCTTTCCCACCTTCCAACCCCTGATCCCTTGCCCACTCTGTGGACGATCAATCCCCCATCACTCATTCATCGTGGTCGGTCTGCACTGGCGGTATTTATATTTTATTAATGGACCTGCATACATACAAGTACATCAACAGGCTCCTAGCCTTCAACACTTAGGCTCCCTGGCCTAACAAAACACATAAGCCTACAGCTTATACAAAACTTGGCTCACCAGCATATAGAACATATTTACAATTCTTTGCATATAACATGATCTGTAACGGGGCTCGGCCTTGGGGACACTACAACAATGGTATGAGATTAGTAGAGGATCTCATAAACTACCAAGTGGGCAGAAGTGGACTTTCGAGTTGCCAAGTGGGTAATGGGAAGAGATCAGCAGAAGCTCTCGCATACTTCCAAGGGGGCAGTGGTGAAAGTTCATATTGCCAAGTGGGCAATGAGATGGGATCACTGGATCTCATAGACTGCCAAGTGGGCAACAAAAAATTCCCAAATTTGTAGGTGGGAAGGGGAAAAGAAGTGAGATTGTCTGAAAGTCTCAGGGACTCAAGAGTGAGTTTAGGTCAACAAGGAGTGTTGATAAGTGAAGATTCATTTGGTTTTGCAGACCATGTGAATTAATATGATGACAAGTTAAAAACTTGCACCATCTAGAAGGAGGATTAGAAGAGCATTCTGATGATTGGGGGAATTCGGGTATTCCTAAAAGATAGCCCAATTGAGGAAAGAGCATGTGTTGCAGATGCAACAATAGAAGGAGGATAGCCAACAGAGACTTTCAAAGAAGAGGAAGAAGTGGAGCAGACACTGATGTTTTCCCAAGGAGAAGAAGAAGAGCATTCAATCGAGTTGCTCAAAATTTTCAGCCAGGAATCTGAAACAAAAATGACTGCAGCACTAGAGTCTGCAACAGAAGAGGAAGCAGATAGCATGGATTTTTCTGATTTGTATGAAGAATTGGAATCCCTAGAGAAGAGGGTGATGGTGCAAAGTTTCCATATTCAACAAGCCAAGCTGGAAGAAGTTGGAAGTATGCCAACAGGATAAATGGAAGTAGCATAACTGCCACAAGAAGAAGCTGAGCAGAAGTTCAGTGAGGAGACTGCAAAGATGGAGTCTACAACAGAGTGGCCACTTAGTGCCATAAAGAGAGATAAAGATAGCAGGGGAGATCGAGTAGATCTACCCATTGAGAAGATAGAAGTGTGACAGAGAAGACTGCATACAAAGAGCCAACCAATGGAGCAGTTGGATGAGGTAATTGAAGAAATTAGAAGTATGATGTTGAGTTCAGCAGTAGAGACTACCAGCAATGAGAAGCTGAGCAGAATGGATCCTGCAAGAGTAGCAGGGCAACAACAACAGCAAAAATGAAGCGAAGGAGCAGATGGACAGCTCCAAGGGAAAGTTTGGGATCCAGGTGGATTTCAACACTAGAGAAGAGGAGATCATGGTCAGGAGATCATTTTTTTTCCAGCTGAGGAGTATGATGCAGGAGCATCGCTCCATGTTAGCAGCATGCCAGCCAACCAACACATCCAGCACGCATTTAATGGAGAAAGGGAGAGGCGCAACCCTCTCAATTTTGAAATTTGAAATTTCAATAAATGTTGCAAGGCTTTTAATGCCATACCATGCCTTTTTATAGGTAGTGGTTGAGGTTTCCTATAATGGTTTCCTGAAGCAAGCCCAGGAGGTAGTTAGGACTGGGAATCCATTTATGTAATGTAGCTATAGGAGCCGATTTGTGATGGCGATAGCTCAGAGACGGTGAGGTTGAGGATAAGCTTGAGAGAGCCCTCTTTGTAATTAGAGAGAGAGATAGGAGGAGAGATTAGAGCAGAGAGGTATCAAGAGAGAGTTGAGACTTGTTACAGTCCAACCTTTGTAAACACTTTGTATAGGCATTTTTGAATTAATAGAAGAGAATTTTTTCCTGCCATGAATTGTCTGTATGTGTTTGCATGTTTTTATGTATTTCGTGTTTTGAATGCATAACTGGTGAAGTATTTCATAAGTTTCAATTTCTTCCCGTCTTGGAGTTTCTGAGTGCAAGGAGTGCACATAGTCCGCAAGGTGTGCATTTACAGAGGTGAGACAACCTCAGGAAAGCTCAAGAGGGATAGCGTTGAACCTTCATTAGAAGAGGTGCAAGGAGTGCATATGAAGGAACTCTATCTTGAGTTCAGGGAAGACAAAACTATTGAAGGTTCTATAGAGATCTGCCAAGAGGGCATCGAGCGAGTGCATAGAGTGCACTAGGGAAATCTATTTCAAGTTATGAGAAAATAGAAGTGCGAAGAGAAGACACTCACAGGGTTGTTGAATAATCTGTATGCTCTACAAGGTGTGCATCAAGCAGGAGAACGCCAGGTGGGTGTAAGGAGCTTTATTTTCAAGAAAAATTCTCGAATCTGAGTTATTTGAGATCCTCAAATGCAAGGTGTGTGCAGGATTAAATCTCTGAGAAGACGAAGCTCAGAAGGGACAACATTTCTATAATGAAAATGAGACCAAAAGGAACCGGGCTCACAAGAGGAAGAGTCAAAGGTCAAGACCTTCGAGACTTAGAAAATCTTCTAAGTCGAAAAGACAAGAAAGATCAGGAGGAAGAGCATAGCTATCATTGGATTGGCACTGGGAGGAAAGATCTGGACCGTTGAATCTATGTCCAGATAGCGCAAGGAGGATAGATTTGAACCATCAGATCTAATGCCAATACTCGACAACCATTGGATCAGGCAAAGGCACAGGGGGTTTAAACCCTTGTATATCCACACATTCAATAATTGAGGGTTGGAGGAGCAGAGGAGGCTGCACCCCATACTTGCAATCGCCGAAATCGCGAATTCACACCAGCCGTTGGATCTGGAGCGCAGTGGCCCTAGAGTCGCTGGATCAAGGATACATGCATGAGATTTAGTCCCTAGGAGGTGCACAGAAGATCAGATCGTGACCATCAGATATTATGTAAATGACTGATAGCCATTGGATCCAGAAAGAGGAGAACGAGGTTTAACCCTCGTAGAAGCAAAGGAGAGGACTTGAAAAATCCCAAAAGCATCGTGACTATCCACAGGAGGACACGTGGCAAGTGGTCAAGGTTTCAGGAAAAGGCCCGAAATATTTCGAGCTGTTGATCCAGTTAGATCATGGTCGTTGGTTCTAGAAGGACCTGGGCCGTTGATCTCTTAGTAAAGAGATTTCAACATTTCATGGACCAGGGATTCGAAAGGGAAAGGAGGAACGCTTGCATCGCGATTGCCCGAATCGCGAAAGCCGGTAGCACTTTGATGTTAAGCACATGGTTAGAGAGTGGTGGTCACATTGATGGAGGCTAAGGGAGGAGCCAGATTCATTAATCCCTTTTGGGCATTTCGACAACAGGGAGTTCAAGAGTGAAGGAGTCATGAGACAGGGAGTCCCGACTCGTGATATCGCGAAATCCCAAAAGCATTCGGAGGAATAGAACTAGGTCATAGGACTGGGTCACATGGAGAAGGAGTGAAGGTAAGAGATAGTGGGAGCTAGGCTCTATTTTGGGGTTCGGCGATTTGAAGGACAAGGAGCCTTAGAGAGCTCGCATGCAGGAGTCCCGAAACCCTGAAACAAGAAAGATATTTTGTTTATGCCTTAGGTCATAGCCCAAGATAACTAGATAAGAAGGGGCTAGTTGGAAAGGAATCAATTCCGAGGTGTGTGTTGGTTAAGAATAGAGAAGAGCACCGAAAAGGGGGCGCGTGCGTAGATTTTCTCAAGACCTATGCCAGAGGACAAAGGGACATGTGGATTCGTTCAAAGGGTTCCAGTAGGAGCCCGAAGAGACATTTTGGCTCAGAAGAAGATCGATCCAGAGACCGAGAGGTCACAGAACCCTGCTAAGGTAGGGGGACTACATCATATATGATCACATACCTGCAAACCTTCCTTAAATTTCACAACAAGAGACTAACATTTTCATCAACCTTTTCTTTAGTCTCACATGACTAGTTTGGGATTAGTCAACAACCCTAACTTGAAATAATCATAACTATGTAACTGTAATGAATAAAGATATGAAAGTAGTACACAATGTTGTTCATTTTCTTTTATTCAATTCCTCCAGGTGTCATTACTTGGAACCTCTCAAAAAAGGATTTATAGCAAAAATGACATACCTTGCCGAATTATGGCTTATTCTAGAGAGCGACCTTGTAGAGTGTTCCCCACACATAATATTTGTTGAATGGATATGAAAATGTTACAAAACATAATAAAGACTATAATATAAACAACACATTTTGTCTTACTGAATTTGGATCTTTTATAAAGAAGTTATGATGTTTTTACCCAAAACACATGTTTTAGACTAGTTTCAGGACTAGCTACAAACCCTATTTTCCAAGGAGTGTAACTCCAAAAATACAATGACCCACAAGATGAATATTTTACCATAGATACTTGAATATGTTTCCTCAGTGGCATATCAATTTCACGGTATGAATCATTCTATAAAAAAATTTATTGCGAAAATGGTGAGATGACCTGTAAATAACATACCTTAGAAAGCATCATCAAAAGAATTTATCCTCCCTTGAATTCTGACCTTATTTTCTTCACCTTCCCTCTAAAATTCGGATTATATATCCTTTGGTTACCTCAGTCACCTATAGAAATTCAATATGCTCAAGTGTGATATAAAATGAGAGAGTTGTGCCTCTTATTTATACTCTCCATCTTCTAGGTCACTTAACCCATTTATAGGCCACTTAACCCATTTCTAGCTCACTTAACCTATTTCTAGGTCACTTAACCCATTTCTAGGTCACTTAACCCATTTATAGGTCACTTAACCCATTTATAGGTCACTTAACCCATTTATAGGTCACTTAACCTATTTTCGTCATTTTTAGGGTTAACTACTTTCCATAATTCGAAAGTTCTCCATTACTTTATCATTTAAATATTCCTCCTTGACTTTGTCACCTCACTTTATTATTTAAATAATCTTCTTTGATTTTGTCACTTCACTTTATTATTTAAATAATCCTTCTTGACTTTGTCACTTTAATTTATCATTTAAATAATAATTTCTTCTTTGCAAGGCCTTTGACTTCTTTGACCTTTTGGGGCTTCAAGCCAACATATGAGGGTCCTCCAACTTCGTAAGGCCATAAATCTCAAACCGTGAGGAGTTATGTGACATTCCACATACCACCGGAAATGGCGTGACATGTACTATCCATATAGAATACTATTACCTTAAAATATATTAAAAATCATACCATTATACATAAAACAACCTTGGGTCCATTACCCAAACCTTTGTGCTATCAAAATTCGCTACCGAACTTTCTTCAAGGGTTGACATCAATGACAAACAACCTTAATCAAAAATACTATGGGATAACAGGTACAAAAACTCATATGCCCTTATTTGTGATGAATTCATCACCGGAGTCTATTTTATTTTATTTAAAAATGAATGCCAAACCGAACATGAGTAGGTTCAAGTCTATGAGCATGGATGAACATGTGGAGACAATAGAGCAGTCGATTCAAGAGGCTCTCATAGTTAGGGAAGAAATCAGAGTAGGAGAGACCACAGAGGCACAAAGGAGAGGATTTCTCTTACTAGAAGGAGCACACTGATTAATTGATCAGTTACAGAATGATCCTGATCTCATAGATATGATGAGGATCCCCACGGATAACCCAATCACAAGAAGAGGAGAGCCAAGTGGCTTAGAGTCAATACAACTTGAAGAAATCACTAGTCTAGAAAAACTTAGAGTTCCATCACCACAGATCAGATCACCAGGGACAATTCTAACCCAGCCTGAGGTATCAAGGATGTCAGGTGGAACATGTGTACCAAACCCCCTGTTTGACCTAATAACCATCTATGATGATGAGGAAAGTTCAGAGGTTTCCCTAGTAACTCCAGTACAGATTAAAAAGGAAACATAACCTGAGAAAGAATCTACCCCAAGTCCTGATGCTCCAATTCAAAACCTTCCACAGAGTGACCATGACGTTGAAATTTTCTTAGACACTGAGTTGCTCAACCTGTCGGGGACCCCAAAAGACAACTTGAGGGATGAGCTAGGATTGGGTGATCATAAAGAGGAATTTCAACAGCAAGAGATCGACGCCTCGACATCCGATTACCAAGTAAGTATTGAACCTACCCCTTTTTCTTCAATTTTGGCAGATAACTCACTAGCCGATGAACAACAAACAAAGGTTGAGCCATCAGAACATATGAAATAAGTTTAGGAACCAATCCTAGAACAGATACACACAACTGAAAGCCTGGGAAACACTCTAAATTGGGGAGAACAACAAATTCTTGAGTCTATTGATTAGGTCGCCAACATACAAGTGATCACCTATGACAGGAAGAGGAAATCTATCATGAAGAGGACCACTAAGAAGAGAATGATCACGCTATATAGCTTGATTCTAATCACCATAGAGGAGAATTTTCTCAGCACAGAACACGCCAAGACATCCGAGATTATCGGTGTAGGGATGCCTATCATAGATGCGATGTTGGATAGAGAAAGGAGAGATGAAAAGGAACTAGCCATTGTGCTAAAATATTTGGAGGATCTGCGCCATTTGGAAAAATAATATCAAGACTCTATGCAGGCCACTGTTTTTTTAAGGGGCGAGTTGCAGGATGCTTATGAAAAATTCACAAGTGAAGGACACCTTTTCACCACATGCATAGCCCATTTCCAAGAAGATACTGTTTTTGGAACTAGCAACTTTCAAGGATGTGGAAAGGTGGTATGAAAAATCTCACCAAGCAGTAGAAAGGATTTATTACGTCAATGCAATGCAAAAGGGATGAGACGCCAAAGAGCATGGAATTTGGGTGCTAAGGGATAGCATCAGATCAAGAAAGAAGCCAAATACTGGGTAAATATGGCCCAAGAACCTCAATGGGAGATTCAAAATAAGTGGGCAGAGTGAGAAAAATGTTGGGAAAAGATTAATCGGGATATGAAAGGCATTGGCCTCCTAGAATTTGGCTCACCTGAAGACTTTGTCGACCTGCATGACATAATCAAGCTACATGCAGAACAATACTCAACATGGAAAAATGAGAACACACATGTGGAAAACATGGCACCATGACAAATACAACAATTTATGGAGCATCCGATCAAGGCTCGTGCAATTCTCCAGCATTTGAGCATTAAAATAGTCAAATACAGAGAACAGGTAGTAGAAGTGAAATAAATTATTTTAGCCTCGATGGTCCAACACAGGTTCTTGTATGCAAACACATGTGAGGATCTCTTCATAAAGTGGTAGTAGTATGAGAAGAGTCATACACTCCCTGTAAAACCATGAGATGATTCTCAAAGAAAAAAGAGATCAAGCGCCACATGGTGATATTTTGTTTTACTTAACTTGCACTTGTAGTAGCTATTTTTAGTTAGTGATTCGTTATAAATAAATGAATTGAACTTTTAGCAAATGTCGATGGTTTTTTTAAAGACCCTTATTTTTGGAATTTTAAAGAACTATTTATGAACTACCTTAATTGAGAAGTCCTGTTAGGACCAGAGGAAAAATTGTTTTTTTCATTAAAGGGTGTTATGTGACTGGAATGAGGAGGAATTACTTCCAACTTTATTTCAGTAATTGATGTTGTAACGAGTACGAGTTTTTGAATATATTGATAAGTTGTCTGTGTTTTCAATATTTTTTGTAGCTCTTGTTTTTAAATGATGGAAAGAAAATTGTTGTGTTAATGTGTGATTAATGTTAGAGGTAAGGAAACTATTTTTATTTCCATCATCTTATTACATGCGTATTTTCTTACGATAATTGTATCTCAGTCAATAATTGAAATACAAACAAGTTAATGTATTATTACTAGGCTTGTAACAGGTTTGAATATCTTTGTTTGCATGCTTGAGCATGAGGGTTATCCCAATCTCAACCTTGTTCAGTAGTTAAGACTCCCTCCCACCAGTTGGTTTATAGGAGAATACATCATTTTATTAGACTCATCTAATAAAAGAAAAGACACAAAGAGAACGTTTAAACATAAGAAGGAACTTTCATAGGAAGATATCCTGTCAATCACTACATAAAGTCCATCGATAAATTGGCTAGATTGAAAGATTTGGAGAACCATTCAACCATCAAATCTTGTAGAGTCTAATTGGGCCTCTGTGGTGGGTTTGGTTCCTTCTATTGAGTAAAAGGGATTTAGGACCCCTCAACAGTACTAGTTTTCAGGATACTACTTGTTAGGGTTGTCTTTGTCATACTTTGGTTGTTGCGGATTTGTAGACACGAATTCCCATTTGTTCTGGTGCTTAAATTTCTGCTCGATTTTAACAACATATCAATAAGCAACACCGAGTGATGAGATATCTAGAAAATCCATTTCAGTTTGGATGTATCTGTGTAGAGCCCCATATTATTTCAGAACCAAATTCCATTTAGAGTCTTTGATACCCAACTTGGTGCACAAGGTATGGAAGGTATTGGTGATCTTCGGAACTTCTTGGACCCTCTTTTTCCACAGTGTGGTCCATCTAATGTACTGGTCCTCATAGTTTCCAACAGGGTAATATTGTTCCTTTATTGCATCCACAAACAATTCCCAAGTGGGCTCGACCCCATATATTCCATATTCCTCTGTGGAACTTTGCTGCCAGTAAGTTTCCCACCAATGTTTGACATGGTGGAGAGATTTAAGGAGTGTGAAGGGGATACTTTCCCTATCGGAAAAATTATGAACAATGAAATAACCTTCTAACAGATTTAACCATTTGTCTAGGGCATCTACATCTATCTGACCTTCAAATATGGGAATATCAAAATTAACCTGTACCTTGAGAGGAGATGTGATTCCAAAGTGGTTGTTTGATGAATACGCCCCTATTTCTATCAACAGGCATTGAAGGATGTGGGAAAAATTCTCCATCATTTCGTCCCTCTGTCGCGTGAGAGCTTTCTCAAGCAACAAATTTATAGGATCGTCTCCTCTGTCATTTTTATTTTCTTTCTCCATGGAGGGTTTCTTGGGTGTGTGAGAGCGATGGTATTCAAGAGAGACAAGATCGAGACCCAACTTGGTATTCTCAGACCTCGTCACAGACATGCACTGAAAAAGAAAACAATCAAGAGAAACCTGCTCTGATACCACTGATCCAGATTATTTTCGGCACGAAATGAGAGCGGAGATATAATAAAGAAATGCACAGAGATATCACGGATATCCAATAATATAAAATAAATGTATCATAAATGCAACCATAAACATAGAGATACAGTAATACAATATTTCTATTAATGAAAGAAATGTACAAAAACTGCAAAAATACAGAGTGAAAGACTCGCTAGAATGGTTGCAGCTTATCTCTGAGAAGAGATGTGACAGATAATCGCATTCACAAGAAGATGATTAAAATGAGGCTCTAAAGAAATTTTTACAATAAAAAGGAATTCCAAAAACACTAGACATCCAAAAACCTAACCCTAGGAGATGAAGCGCCAAAATTCATGTGGGCCCCATTTGGGTAAGTTAGTACATCAACTTCTCGGGGTCGTAACGTTTGTATACGATTTTAGGTGCATGATAGCCCGTTGGAAAGGTATCATCAAGGAGATTCATTTTGGAGGCAATAGTGAAGGAAATTCCATATTTCTCCCTATTTTCCCAAAAATATCGTTTAAGGCCTCAAAATGGTCCCGAAAGTTAAAAACTGCTAAAAATAGTAAATTACCAAAGTTGCCAAAAAACTATTTTGAGCTAGTTGGAAAAGGTGGGTGGCCACCGATATCCACCTAGATCAATCCTCCCTCCTTAGGAAGAAATTGTATCCATTGCGTTGAGTTCTCGAGGGAGAGGAAAAAATGTTTGCTGAATCTGAATCTTGGTGAGCTGCTTGCCTTGTTGGAGACGTCACACTGCTCAATTTGTGGAAGTCTGTCACGAACCTGTTGAAGCTGAGGATGTTCAACAAGTCAAGTTACACGAGAGGATGGTGTGCAGAAGGAATATTTGTGCTTTTTTGAAACCTTTTCGACTTGCTTTTGTTGGATAGATGGTTCTTGGGGCAAGGCTGTAGTGGTTGCAATGTCCTTTTGTTCCCCTTTTGAACAGATTGTGAAGAAGCTGAACTTTGAAGTATGAGATACTACCTTGCGACACTGTTTAGGTGGAACAATAGTAGGAAATACCTCTGGTATTTTGTAAATATGACCCCCTAGAGAAATAATGACACTTCGGGGCCGAGACTCATAAACAAAATGGCCTCTCCACATATATGGCTGGCCCAAGAGAACATCACAAAAATCCAGTGGGGAAACATCACATAATACCTCATTCTTGAAGGGATGGATTCCATATGAAAATCGTCACTGCTGGCTGACATGAATAATCGTCCTTGGCGAAGCCACTCGATGTTGTATGGATGTAGGTGTGGTGTTGTCGACAATCCCAACTGTTTGACGACCTCTACTGATATGAGGTTCTTCTGGATTCCGCTATCAACAATAAAACGCAGTAGGGTCCCCTTCACCCACATCTGTGAATGAAAATGATTCTCCCCCTCTTTAGGATCTGTTGGTTCTTTTGGTTGAATTGATGTGGTCAGGACAATAGCAGTGGGGTCTATGTCAATGATTTGTCCTTTACTAGTATTTTCATAATCAGATTCCGAATAAGGGTTTGAGTCCTTGTCTTTGATATCAGACACCAATGACTGTTTTGAGCAACATTCATTAGTGTTGTTCCAGGGGATTTTGTGGAAATTGCGCCATTTTTCAGTGTCCTTCTTTGTCCTCCCGTGACCCTTCTTTTCCCGTGGCTTGGACTGGTTTTTGGGAGACTGTTTGTTAGGGTTGTCTTTGTCATACTTTGGTTGTTGCAAATTTGTAGACCTGAGCTCCCATTTGTTCTGGTGCTTAAATTTTTTCTCGATTTTAACAACATATCGATAAGCAACATCGAGTGATGAGATATCTAGAAAATCCATTTCAGTTTGGATGTATCTGTTAGAGCCCCACGGTATTTTAAAACTAAATGTCGTTTGGATTCTTTGATACCCAACTTGGTGTGCAAGGTAAGGAAGGTATTGGTAAACTACAGAACTTCTTGGCCCCTCTCTTGCTGAAGTGTGGTCCATCTCATGTACTGGTCCTCATAGTTTCCAACAGGGTAATACTGTTCCTTTACCGCATCCACAAAAAAATATCAAGTGGGCTTGACACCATATATTCCAAACTCCACTGTGGAACTTTACTCCCAATAAGTTTCCCACGAATGTTTGACATGGAGGAGATATTTAAGGAGTGCGAAGGTGATCATTTCCCTATCAGAAAAATTATGAATAAAGAAATAACCTTTTAACATATTTAACCATTTGTCTACGACATCCACATCTATCTGACCTTCAAATATGGGAATATCAAAATTAACCTATACCTTGAAAGGAGAGGTGCTTCCAAAGTGGTTGTTTGATGAAGATGCACCTGTTTCTACTGGTAGGAATTGAAGAATGTGGGAAGAATTCTCCATCATTTCATCCCTCTGCCATGTGAGAGCTTGCTCAAGCAACAAATTTATGGGATCGTTTGCTCCTTCATTTTTATTTTCTTCTTCCATGGATGGTTTCTTGGGCATGCGAGAGTGATGGTCTTCAATAGAGACAATATTGAGACCCAAATTTCTATACTCAGACCTCATCGGGGACATGCATTGAAAAAAAAAATGATCAAGAGCAGCTTGCTCTGATACCACTGATCCAGATTATTTTCGACACGAAATGAGAGCAAAGATATAATAAATAAATGCACAGAGATATCACGGATATCCAATAATATAAAAGAAATGTATCAGATATTCAACCATAAACACATATATATAGTAATACATAATTTCTATTAATGAAATAAATGTATAGAGACTGCAAAAATACAAAGTGAAAGACTTGCTAGAATGGTGGCAACTTATCTCTGAGTAGAGATGTGACGACTACTTGCATTCACAAGAAGATGATTAAAATGAGGCTCCGAAGGCCTTTTTACAATAAATAGGAATGCCCAAAACCCTAGACATCCAAAAACCTAACCCTAGGAGATGAAGCGCCAAAAGTCATGTGGGCCCCATTTGGGTAAGTTAGTACATCAACTTCTCGAGGTCATAACTTTTACATACGGTGTTCGTTTTAGGCACATGATAGCCCATTGGAAAGGTATCTTTGAGGATATTTAGTTTGGATGAAATAGTAAAGGAACTTACATATTTCTCCCCGTTTTCCCAAAAACATCATTTAGGGCCTCAATATGGCATCAGAAGTTAAAAACTACTAAAAATAGTAAATTACCAAAATTGCCAGAAAACTGTTTTGAGCCAGTTGGAAAAGGTGGGTGGCCACCGATATCCACCTGTATCAAAGGATGGTCTAAAGAATGAATGGTAACAACATTGATGATATAATTTCTCGCATAGCCTACAAATTCAAAACAACCCACATGCATGGCTAGTCAGTCTCAAGACAACCCACATACAGAGAGTACTCCCGAAATGAGTAACTCACCCCAGAATGAGGAAGAAAAACTATTCCCTAAAATACCTTATGCTCTTCCTCATGAGGAGTTGAACCAATTTAGAAGAATCATAAGAGCTTACACTTGACAAATTGGATCGTTTCCCTTAGCCCTGTTACTTCCTCATAGAAAACAAGTAGGCAGACCAGTGGTCGATACCCTTGATCAGGGTTTTGTTCACATAGTAGAAGACCTGATATATTTTTCCCTCACTAAGATCAAACAACCCCTTAACCTACTCCTCGAAACACCAATTGGTAACTACTTTGAACCAAACGATTTCACATCTTAAGAAGAAGGGTTTAAATCAGATCACTCAGTTTTGGAATAAGAGGACATGGAGGATAATAATGATAATAACGAAGAGAGATGAAATCCACCTCCAAATAACCAACCTTGGTTGGCCAGAGATGTTATGAAAATCCTAGGATGGGTACATAACCTTCCTCGACATCCAGAAAAATTAACTCCCAAGTTTGACCCTGAAACCTCCGGATTGCCTGAAGACCATATTAAAAAATTCATACTAGCGATAATATTGATGAAAGTACAACATGAGGACGTAGTATGTATAATTTTTCCCTATACCTTTGATAATTTAGCGTTGACTTGGTATTTTAACTTGCCCGTAGGGTCCATAACTAGTTGGACCAAGTTTCAAAAGGATTTCTTAGAAAAATTTGTAGAAGAAACAACTACAGGAGATTTGATGGCTAAAATCTTCACCACCACCATGAGTTAGAAAGAGAAGTTTAAAGACTCCAATCAACGGTTTACCACTATCTTGAACAAATTTCAACCCAAAGCTAAACCTACTCAGGAGTTGCAAATTGAGGTATATGCTAATGCTCTCCCTGCTTCTATTTCTATGTTTGTAAAAAGGGCTTCCAAACATACCCTAGATGATAATTTCAAGGAAGCCAAAATGATTGAATTCCAATTAAAGTGATGCAAAAAGGGCCAAGTATCACTAGTTAAGAAGGAAGTTCAACCTCCGCCAAGCAGAGGATTTTTGTTGACTAGACCTCTGGGAAAATAAACAGAACAAGGTCCCAAAAAGGGAAACAGAAACATAAAAGACCTATAATGGATGATAAATAAACTCTTGAATGAAATGATAAACATGAAGAGAAGTGTCGGGGAATGACACCAAGGTCAAAGGCCTTCTAAACCGTTTTTCAAGAGAAACCCACCTTTCAAAGCGATTGAACCTCCCCCAACCAACTTAAACATTGATCTGGGTAATGTAGCCTTTGAATCTTTCGGTACGTATCATCAAGAGAAAAATTCTGAAAGATATTATCCCCAATGGGTGCATGCTATGAATTTAATGGCCAATTGGTTCCTAGACTAAGTTTCCCTTACCGAACATTCAAGAGGCTTATCGAAAAACATCGTCGATCAGGAGGAAGTTGAGCTTCCGAAAGAAACAACCATGATTTTGTGGGATCATGACTTGTCGATGCCTTTCGATGATCTATTTAATGTTCAAGAACCACCCACTGAGGTTTTGGCTATGAAAACATGAATTAAGGGTCAACCAGTCTCAAATGACCTTACCATTGTTCAATATTTGAGGGGAAAACAAACATCTGATCACTCCAAAGCACAATTTGTCTCCCAAATAAATCCTATAAACATCCATACATGAGAGTAACCTAAGCTAGACTACAACATAGTCAAAGACTTAAAAAAGTTGAAGGCTAATGTGTCGGTCATGGAAATGTGTAGAATTCCTTAACAAAAGTATTTTCTATTACAAGCCTTAAAGTCAATAGAAGCCCCTATAACAAGATCTGACCCGGGGAAGGTCCTAGCTCCCACAGATCCAAAGAATAAACCAAATGTGAACTCTTTCTCTGTAGATAAAAAAGGAAATCATTTTGTCCCACCTTTCCTTTTAATGTTTGATGTCTTCAACATAAACCACCATAATTGTTTAGTCGACTCAAGGGAATCCTCCAATGGCATGCATTATCTATCTGCAAGAAATTGAATGCAGTTCTGCTCAAAAGTGATAAACCTGTTATACAACTAGACAAAAATCAGGTAAACATTATTGGGGAACTCAAGGATTTCATGATCAGAATGGATACACACACAAAATTTGTTCAAGTAATTGACATCATTGTAGTGGATATACCAGAAGCTTATGGACTATTACTTAGTCAAGATTGGTCTAAGAAATTGAATGGATACTTTAGCACGGAATAGGATCACCTCTGGTTGCTATTAAAGGGACATGCCAACATGATTAGGATCGACATGGGAAGGTATATCAAACATAATTTCACCGATTTAGAAGACTTTAATGAAATCCAAAATGGATTTTCAAAGTGAATCTACTGGTAGTAGTGAAAGAAAGCCTCTTCTGTCAATAACCTCTGTTGGAAACCCCAGACAAAATAGGTGTAGGGGAGGAGGTAACTAGGAATGAAGAAGCTGATGATTTCCGCTCATAAGTTTGGACTCTGTACTTTGATTGGTCTAAATCGCAAGAAGGGTCTGGAGCAAGATGTATCCTCATTGACCCAAAGGGGAAGCGGAATTTCCTGTCTTGCAGACTTGAATTTGAATGCACTAATAATACTCTTGTTAATTATTTGGGTTGGTTGTCATTGATGTCAACCCTTGAAGAAAGTCCAGTAGCGAATTTTGATAGCACAAAGGTTTGGGTAATAGACCCAGGTTTGTTTGATGTATAATGTTATGAGTTTTAATATATTTGAAGGTAATACTATTATATATGGATAGTACATGTCATTCCATTTCTGGTGGTATGTGGAACATAAAATAACTCGTCACGGTTAGAGAATTATGGCCATGTGAAGTTGAAGAACCCTCATGAGTCATCTAGAAGTCCCAAAAGGTCAAAGTAGTCAAAGTGGTTGCAAAGAATAAATTATTTAAATAATAAAGTGAAGTGATGAGTGTACTATAAGTCAAAGTGGATACAAAAGAAATTATTTAAATAATAAAGTTAATGGAGAAATTACTAAGTGTACAAGTGGTTAGAAGTGGGTTAGCCCTATGTTGGGCTCTAAAGATGTCCTAAAAACAACCTTAGTTTAATATTAATTTATGAACCTGAGGATTCATCTTTTATTTCAAGAATATCAGAAAAGTCTATGCAGATAGCTGTAGAGGCTAAAATCGTGTAGTTGAAGCAAATATGAGTTTATCAACAATCACATTCCTCACATATTGCTTTAAAATTTTGAAGCTAAGATCTATGACATAATTGAAATCTGATCTACAACATGCTGTGAATTAAAGGAATTAACTAATCTGTTGAATTTATCTATTAAGAAGCAATAATCTAATCTATTAAAATACTTGCAGAACTAATATATCAACTATTAATCAACTTGGTGGAAAAGAAATGGAGAATTATTATATCTGTGAAAATGGACAACAAATGGAATCTAATCGAAAGGAACAACAAATATAATCTAATCGAAAGGAACGCAAAATGTAGTCTAATCGAAAGGAACAATAGATATAATCTAATTGAAAGGAACATCAAATGTAGTCTAATCGAAAGGAACAACAAATGCTAATTTAAGTGAAAGGGACAACGCGTATGAAAATGAGAGGAACTTTCAAGAAGTAAACTAAAACAATGGAAACTGGAGCATCAATAGATAACATTCAAATGAAACACCTATCTTTTGTAAGAAAACATTATAATAATATCAACACACTCATGCATTCATATTTACTATTGCAAAAGAGATTTAAATCACAGAACAAAAATCAAACTAATACAATTACATATTGAGACAGTAACTCCTTTAGACTGGACCCTCAGTCCTTAGAAGCACAACTACTAGAAACTCAGTATGCAAGAATGGTGAAAACGCCAAAAGGTTCTATTAATTCCATGATTGATACAACATTTACAAAAGATTGCTTTGTAGAGAAATTCTAAATTCTGAATGCTTGGATAAAATTCTTAGATTGATCCTTTTCAGGATTCATTACCCCCTATATATTACAATGATATGGTTAAATTAAGCTATCTTGAGGATCGAAAGATACTCATGATTGCTTTTACTATTTATAAGGTTTACAAAATAAGGAATCGATACTTCTCAAAACTGCTTTACGTGTCATGTCTTCATCCTTCAACAGTCTTCATATCTTCGAAATATCCTTAACTATCTTGGGTTTGAAAATATTTAACCATTCCTACAAAAAAATCACACAATTCCAATCGAATATTAGAATTTATCTAATATTACTCAATGATATTTCTAGAAGACATTTTAATCATTTCTTATCCTAATTATCCCTAATTAACAGAAAAGTCAATTAAGATTATATCATAAACCATGAGAATAAGGAGGATATTTGTACCTTTTTCACAACTGAACATACCCCCCAACTTACCTTCTTGCATGTCCTCATGCAAGTTGAGATATTACATGTAAAGCAGTGATGCTGTAAGGAGGAGAGGTTGGTTCACCAGGTTCCCTGAACTGATTCTTGTGTTTGAGCTCTTCAAAAGCAGATTCTTCCCTTTTTCTATTAATTTGATAATCTCTTTGGTAACCCTATGGAGAAAAAAAAATGATAGGGGGACTATATCTGCACCCAATCTGGGTAGGTCCTTCTTCCAGGATCATTCTAGTATACCTTTTCACTCTGAAGGTGGATGCAAAAACGTTTTTGAAACCAAAGGGTTCCCTACTCTTGACTTCACTTGGGGAGGCATCCCATCTTAATTTGGAAGAAGCAAGAGCTTCTTCTTTAAGTTCCCTAAAATATGTTAGGCTTGATCACATAACCTGTCGATGGATAGGGGCTAAAGAGTCTACCACACCTTCCCTCTTCATAAATGTCTTGTGTTGCATGATGGCTGGGAAGGATTTTGGAAGTTCCCGTCTAATCCAGAGATCTAACCCAGTTTCCCTTTTTAGGAAGATATTGTGTGCTTTAGCCCACCTCACTTGGTTTTTGGTGAAGGAAAGGAACACTTGAAACTGTATGTCCCCAATAAAAGTACCAAGATTCTCTTTCTTGTTGTCTTCCAAGATGAAATTGAGGTATAGATAACACAGAAAGTATTGTACTTTCTCTTCCTGCTCTAAAAAATGAAACAAATTTAGAGACAATGATGAATTTAATTGGTTTACCTGCTCTAATAGCTTTCACCCTTAGCAACAAATAATGCTCTAACAAAAACAAGGTATAATTATTAGCAGGATCCCTACAATCTATTGCATCAATCTAGACATCACAAATCTCTTTGATTTGCTCGAAAGCGCGATCTAATTGGATCTATACTTTCTTTACCTTCCCTTGGGATCTGGTGATCTCAACAAACGTTTCATTTTCTGTTGCTGAAATGGTTTTAATTTGTTTAACAACTTTTTGATGTTCTTCCATAGTGACCATCTCACTTATGCACTGTGTTAAGGTCTATTGGGTTTGCACCAACTCTATCTCCAATCTATCAATGATGGCACTCTGCTTAGGAGACTGAAATGGTTCCTTAGTCTGAACAATGGTCTCTTCTATGGTTGGGGAATCCCTTTGGGTTTCTGCATAGATAGTTTCTAGGGGGGCAGGGAAGTTTGTAGGAATCATTTCCTCAGGTTAGGTAGTTGTCTCTTCTGCTGCTGAAGTCCCTATTTGAGGTTCTATTTCATGTACCTGCAAACGAGTCACTTCTTCATTTTGAACAACTGCTTCCTCTGTTGTCGGAATCTTAGTTTGAGGTTCCATATATGTTGTTTCTTCAGGGACATACAACTATGTCTATGTTCCTACAGAACTTGTATGGACTAACCTCCTAGGAAGTGGGTTCCTTCTCTGTGTCTTATGCCTTTTTGACTTCTTTCTTTCATGGGCCATGTCATTTTTCTCTAATTGTTTTATTAATTCTTTAATTAGTTCTTTGAGTCTGCCAACTTTTTGCTTTAATACTTTAATCCTTTTAACCCTTCTTCTCAACAACTTGTTTTCTTGTTTCAACTTTTTTATTCTATTGTGGCCAATGCCTGTTGTTTTCTATTTTTGTGGAACATCAGGGTCTTCCTCACCTTGATCAGTAAATAAATGTTCCTTTGTTTCCTCTATGTTCTCTTCCTATTCTACATGGTTATTTACCTTAGTGTGAGGTTCTGTCTTTTTTGTTTCTTCGGGGAATGGAATTTCTATGTCAGGGAGGTCCACAACATGGTTTGAAGATGAAGCTAGTGCTTGGTGTTCCTCGAATCTGTTTGTGTCTTTGTCAATTGATATCCCTAAATTCCCTAGAACTTGATCCATCTCAATTTCATAACCCTTGAGGAACTATACTATGAGATGCTCGAGTGATGGCTGTATATTTTCCTGAGTATTTTCCTGTGAGGTATTCTCTGTCTGTATTATTTCTTGGGTTTCTTGAAGCTTTCCTATCCTTTCCTTTCTTCTTTTCTTCTTATTCAAGGTTTTAGGGGAAACGATTTCCCTTTTTCTCTTTTTCTTTGATGTCTCTGCCAATTGGACGGGGTCCGCCTCAATTTTAGACTGAGGTAATGGAAATTCCATTTGGTTGATATCTCCTCTTTCCTGTGCTATATCAATTTCTGGATGGGGTAGTGGAACTTCCATTTGGGTGGTGTCTCCCCATTCCTGTGCTATCTCAATTCCCTTTGGTGGATTTTCATGATGCAACTCGGGTTGTTCCAGTTGTAGAGGCCTATTGGCCTCGATTAGATCACCCCAATTTATTTGAGTTTGGCTCAGGGATCTAATTACTATCAGCTTTACTAATCCATGGTGGTTGATTATAGTAACGAGATCTTTATCCCTCTGGGTTCTTATAGAAACCTCATGTAACATGGCATTTAGAAAAAATGGTAAATTGATTACTAACCGCTATTTGAGAGCTGCTAACAATTTGAGGTGGCTCAACTGGATCACATAGTACCTTTCGTCGTAGGTGATATACCTTTGTATTAATCCTTCCAGCGCCTTCCATGGCTCGCTGAGAGCATTGGGGTTGAGTCCCTTTCCATTTTTATCAAGTTCTTCTCCAGAATATACAAAATATTCCACAACCTCTTTGAGAGTTGTATATTTCCTAGTCCACTGTATGCCTATGTTTGAGAGGCCTGTAACCTCTGCTACGATTTCCTTTGTGACCGTAATTTGTATATCTCGAACCATGGAGACCCCTCCCTACAATTTTTGGAATAATTCAAGCGTGATGTTTGTGTCATATCCTTGCAACCAGTTGAAGTACTCTGTCCACCCCAGATGGTGTAATATTGCTCTTGCCAGATCTGTTACCTATAGTAATGTTGGCTCCCGATGCACACTTCGACCACCCATATTTACTGTGAGAAGGTGAGGATGACTATTGTTCCTTGTTGTAGCTTAACTCAACCATATTTTGAAACAATAGAAATAGAAAATATAGAACAACACTATGTATAAGAATGTGAATTTTTCTCATTTACTGCACTCATTGTAATCTATCGGTAAATGTGCCAAGTATCTGCCCCCCAAAAATGGAAAGGTCGACCTCAAACGTCGAAAGTACTAGTGTAATAATGGCATATAGTTGCGGTGAGGTGTGATTACTATGCCATCGCCGCCGCTAGAAAGACAATCATCAATAATTTTCAAAAAACACTTTTAGCGGTAATTATGAGCCATCATCATTTCGTGTGGGAAATTCAAATTGACGTACTTATGTTAGAACTATTTGAGGAAAATGATTATGAATAATTTTAAATTTGTTCACTTGTTTTAGAAATATTCTACATATCATAATGTTGTTACTTTGCCTTGTTTATTGCATATAACCGGAATGATATCCTCATTGTTTTAAAAAAGGAAATCTAAGAACACACTAAAACTTGGTGTATTTAAGATAAACTTCGATACCATAGGAAGAGACACTACTGATAGCAGGCATCCATAGCCTCGACAGGGTTTCCTTTTAACCAATAGATGAGCTTGTAACGACGCCAAAATGTTGGGCTCTAAAGATGTCCTAAAAACAACCTTAGTTTAACATTAATTTATCAACTCGAGGATTCATCTTTTATTTCAAGAATATCAACAAAGTCTATGTAGATAGTTGTAGAGGCTAAAATCGTGTAGTTGAAGAAAATCTGAGTTTATCAACAATCAAGTTCCTCACATATTCCTTTAAAATTCTAAAGCTAATATCTATGACAAAATTGAAATCTGATCTACAACATGTTGTGAATTAAAGGAATTAACTAATCTGTTGAATTCATATACTAAGAAGAAATAATCTAATCTAGGAAAATACTTGCAAAACTAATCTATCAACTATTAATCAACTTGCTGGAAATGAAATTGAGAATTATTATATTTGTCAAAAGGGACAACAAATGTAATCTAAACAAAAGGAACAAAAAATATAATCTAATCAAAAGGAACGACAAATGTAGTCTAATCGAAAGGAACAAGAAATATAATCTAATCAAAAGGAACGAAAAATGTAGTCTAATCGAAAGGAACAACAAATGCTAATTTAAGAGAAAGGGACAACGCGTATAAAAATGAGAGTAACTGTCAATAAGTAAACTACAACAATGGAAAATGGAACAACAATCGATAACATTCAGATGAAACACCTATCTTTCATAAGAAAACAATATAAAAATATCAACACACATGCATTCATATTTACTATTGGAAAAGAGATTTAAATCACAGAACGAAAATTAAACTGATACAATTATAGATTGAGACATTAACTCCTTTAGACTGGGCTCTCGCTCCTCAGAAGCACTGCTACTAGAAACTCAGTATGAAAGAATGGTGAAAACACCAAAATCTTCTATTAATTCCATGACTGATACAACATTTACAAAAGACTACTTTCACAGAGAAATTCTAAATTCTGAATGCTTGGATAAAATTCTTAGATTGATCCTTTTCAGGATTCATTACCCCCTATATATTACAATGATATGGTTAAATTAAGCTATCCTGAGGATCGAAAGATCCTCAGGATTTATTTTACTATTTATAAGGTTTACAAAATATGGAATCAATCTTTCTCAAAACTGCTTTGTGCCTCATGTCTTCAACCTTCAAAAGTCTTCATATCTTTGCAATATCCTTAACTATCTTGGGTTTGACAATATTTAACCATTCCTGCAACAAAATCACACAATTCCAACCGAATATTAGAATTTATCTAATATTACTCAATGATATTTCTAGAAGACATTTAATCATTTCGTATTCTAATTATCCCTAATTAGCAGAAAAGTCAATTAAGATTATATCATAAACCATGAGAATAAGGAGGATATTTGTACCTTATTCACAAATCAACACCCTAGAATAAGGAAAGTGGTTTAATATGGTTAGACGGTAAATAATAAAGTGAAGTGATGAGTGTACTGTGAAGTGATGAGTGTACTATAAGTCAAAGTGGATACAAAATAAATTATTTAAATAATAAAGTTAATGGAGAAATTACTAAGTGGACAAGTGGTTAGAAGTGGGTTAACCCTAAAATAAGGAAAGTGGGTTAATATGGTTAGAAGGTAACCCCTTGAGGAAGCTACAGGAAAACATAAATAAGAGGCAAAGGTATATCATTTAATAACCTATTGAATATCATTGAATATCTATTTTGTGAAAGGTTATTTGGGCAGGTATTATTGATAGAGAAAAGTGCGGCAGAAAAAGTGAGGAAAGAAAAGTGCGGAAAAAAACTTGAGGTAGAAAAATCGTGGTAGAAAAATCGCAGCAGGAAAACTATGACATAAAAAGTGTGGCAGGAAAATCGTGGTAGGAAAACTGCGGCAGAAAACGTGTGGTAGGAAAACTGCGGAAGAAAAACCATGGCAAAAAAGTGCGGCAGAAAAACCGCGGCAGTAGAATGCTACAAGAAGAAAACAGTATGGTGTTCATATGTGTATTGTTGAACTTATGAATCTAGTTGAGGGTTTTCCTTGTAAATCTGTTGGATTCCCTCTTGGAAGTTTAGGGCTTGTTATAGAATGATTTTGAGGTAGATCTATTGAAGTATATTGTCAGCACACTTAGTTTGATTTATTGGCATATCCTGTGGTTGATTGTGAGAGACACTTGTTAGTGGTATTGGTATATGATTGGCTTGTGAATGATACATCCTTGAGGCTACATGAAATTGAGGTTATGGCACATGGTTTGATGTAAGGGTTTATGGTATTTGGTTATGGATAGCATGATGTATTGATAGATAAATTTTGATGGTTATATTGGTATATGTATTTAGTATATGGTTGCGGTACATGTTGGGTACATGGTTGAGACACGTAGTTGATGAGTTGGCACATACATGAGGTGTATAGTTGATGATGTTGGTACATCCTGATGAGTCATAGTTTATGTATATTTGATGCATGATTGGTACATATTTCGTGCATGCTTTATGCACTCTTTGATGGTATAGGTTGAGGTACAGGTTGGTGCATGGTTGATGCACTTATTTATGGTACAGGTTGTTTGGACATGTTATTATGAAAAGTTATTTGTACAGGTTTGGTGCATGGTTGATGCATTTGTTTATGGTACAGGTTGAGGTATAGATTGATGTATGGTACATGTTGGAATAGGTTATTGGTAAAGGTTTATAGCAGTATATCTCACAGTGATAGTGTGAAAGTGGTTCCATCATTCTACTTCTACGTCAGGGCGGTTGGATGGGGCAAGGACAGGTGGTTTTAGCCACCTTCCAGTTGTATATGGAGAAAATAGGGGGTTATATATTCCTTTTAGTTTTATCAAGAGAATTGGGGAGTTGGAGCTTCCCTCAGGTTGTAGCATGAGAAACTAGGGGGTTGTAGCCTCCTTCTGGTTGTAGCCAGAGAATTGGGGAGTTGGAGCTTCCTTCAGTTTGTAGCCTGAGAAAATAGGGGGCTGGAGCCTCGTTCCAGTTGCATCTGGAAAACAAAGGAAGTTGGTGCTTCCAATGAATGTAATTATTAAATACATATAAGAAAAATAATTCAGTGGTTTTCTCCTGCTTTGGGTTTCCACGTAAAACATTGGTGTACTGTGTATGTGTGTGATTTATCATTTGTTCATTATTTGTTTACTCTGCAACTATTGGATGATAATTTTACATTGGTATAACACTTGCATGTTATCGTGAAAAAGGATTAAATTCCTCTATTACCGATTCACCCCCTGCTTAGTAATCCAACAATTGATACCAGAGCAGGTTCCTTCAGGAAACAGTTTAACCACTGGAAGGATATCATGGATTATTATGAGAATGGAGTACCAATGTTTAATGGTCATAATGGTTTAAGGTATGAGATGTGGAGCATAAGGGAGAAAGTATTTTTACAGTCACATGGACATTATCTTTGGCTATCATTTGTTACATGATATGATAGTTCAAAAAGGGAAAAGAATATAGCCAAGAAGGAATTGAAGAAGAATAACAAAATAGCAATGGATTTCATTTGGGAAGGATTACCTAATATGGTAAGATAAAAGGTTGGTAAATGTTCATCAACCAAAGAAATTTGGGATAAGTTACATGATATATATTCTTCACCCATCTCAGATTCATAAAATGCCAAAGTAGATGCAGATATAGATCAAGAAGAATTGTGTTCACCATGTCAAACAGATTCAAAAGATGAAGAGTACATAATCACTAGAGATATGTTTTTTTTTCTTTAATTGTGAAAAACATGGACATCTTGAAATAGAATGCCATGAAGGAAATGAGACAAAAAAACTAATTGAAAAGGAAGACAATTATGAAGTAGAATTGATTAGTGCTTTAGATTAACTAAGAGAAGAAAACAAGTCACTCAAGAAAGAATTGATGAAACAAAAGGAAAGTGTTCACATTTTTGAAGAAGCCCAATAGCTCATCGAGAAATTAAGAACTCAGCTATAAGAAGCCAAAAATATCAAAGAAATATTGAATATCAAAAGAAGCATTTGGAAGCCAACATAGAAGCACAAAAGGAAGAAGCATAAATGAGAGAGAAGATATTGACAGATAATATTAAGAAAAGAACTAACGATCTAAACTAACTTCAGGCAGAGTTTGGTCAAGAAGAGAAAGGACTTGAAGAATAAATAATCACATTAAAAATTTATCTTGAAGAGGCTAAAAGAACAAAAGAAGTCATGAAGTATCAGATAATGAAGAAAGAAGATGAGATTGAGAATCTTGAAGAAGAATTTTTCACATTAAGAATTAAAATCGTCAAGCTCAACAACGTTGAAGAGACAGAAACATCCACATCAGTTATAGAGAATGAAGAGAAGCACTCTAGGTTTCTAGAAAAGAAGAATGCAGAAAATAGAAAGATCTATGTAGAAGTACTCAAAGGAAGGAATCATGGTCAACCAAAATCTAAGAAAACTATTGAAGATACATATTTAAGAAGACCATCCATGTTCAATCCACAAAGAAGCTTCAATCATGATCATGATCAGTCAAGGAAAAAATTCAGAAGGACTGCGCCACAAAGAAGATCATTCACTCCCAGGTATGCAAATTTATTTTATGGTCATTTCTTTTATTGTACTAAATTTGGACATAAGGTTGTAGATTGTAGGTATTATAAAAGAAATGTTCAATAAATAAATGCCTATGTGGCCCCACATAACATTGAATGTTACAAATGTCATAACTATGGACACATAACTAGTGGTTGTAGAAGCATGATCGATACTTCCATGAAAGAGAACACTAATAGTATATGTAAGAAAGCATGTATAAGAAAACACGAACAACAGGTGAACAAATACCAGGTCCCAGAGATCACAATATTGTATATAATACGAGATGCAGAAAATTCTACAGAGAAAAAGAAGGATGTAAGATACAGAAAGGTTTGGAAAAAAAATGAAATAAAAGAAGGATAGGTAAACAAGGAATAGGTTCAAGAGATTGTACTTTCAAGCATTGTAGTGAAAGGAATCCACAGACAAAAAGAAAGAAGTAAGAGCTCAGAGAGATGATGAATCTACCAATGAAGAAGATGATGAATACAAATCAAGGCAGGAATTGTTCTGAGCCATTCGGCTTAGAGACTCCCATGTAACATGAATATTATTCAGGGGGAGTCTATGTGATAGTTGTGATAGACCAAAGAACCATCCTTCGAGCAACTTGCAGAGTTTGAATAGATAGATTCATAATAGTCAGTTAACATAAGTACAATCAGTTGTAGTAGTGAATACTTCATGATAGTATAATGATAAATGGGTCAACATTATGGACAATTGTGTAGTAGAGTCTTGGATAGTATGGATAGATATGGATTCATAAGAACACTTAGTAGGTTTGGATAGATGTATGATAGTGGAAGAGAGCATGGATTCATAGATTGGTTCAGAGACAAAGGAACATTATCATAATGGATGACAATTACACAGGAAATGGATCGAATAATACTAATGGATTCAAAATTGACAGATATTTTTTGGACACAGGAAATGCATACAATAGTTCACATTCAAAATAGAGTAATGTTCAGAAACAATAATGACAAAAATCCATACAATATATGGAAAGGAAGACCAACAAATGTGAAGCACTTCAGATTATTTAGAATAAAATGCTACATCAAAAGAGAAGATGATAGAATGGGAAAGTTTGACTCTTGTGTGGAAAAAGGAGTACTTGTTGGTTACTCAAATACAAGGAAATAATACAAGTGTTACAATATGAGGTTGAAAAAAGTTGTGGAAAGAATCAATGTAACAGTTGATGAAATAAGTGGAAAAGAATTAAAGGAATAAGAAAATGAATCAATGGAACAACTTTACGAAGAAGAAAAAGAACATGAAGAAGAAGTCTACATCGAACAACTAGAATGATTTCAGTTGTTAGAGAATGAAGATTATGTTTGAAAATTGAAGAAGGCCGTGTATGGTCTAAAACAGGATCCTAGAACATGGTACTCTAGACTAGATAAATATCCATAGCAGACAAGGTTCTAGAAAAGGAAGTGTAGACAACAACCTCTACATAAAGGTAACTCAAGATAGTATTTTATTAATTGAATTTTATGTTGATGATATTATTTTTGGAAGCAATGATGATAGGTTAAGACAAAAATTTGCAAAGGATATGCAGAAAGAATATGAAATGTCATTACTTGGAGAACTATCCTTCTTTTTGGTTCTTCAAATATGTCAAAGAAACCAAGGAATTTTTATTTCTCAAACTAAGTATATCAGAGAAATGCTAAAGACTTTTGGAATGGAATATTGCAAACTAGTTACCACTCCTATGAAAACTAGTTGCAAGTTGAGCAAATATGATGATTCAAAGTCTACAAACTAGAGGAAATACAGGTCAATGATTGGTAGCTTACTATATGTGACAACATCTAGATCAGATGTAATGCAGGCAGTTGGAAAGGTGGCACGATTTCAAGGAGCACCAAAGGAATCACATGTATTAGGAGTGAAGAGGATTTTCAGATATCTTAAAGGAATAGAAGAGTTTGGATTATGGTATCCAATAGGAAAGGATCTTTCACTTATTGCCTACATAGATGCAAATTGGGAAGGTTGCATTGATGACCGACAAAGCACCAATGGATCAATGTTCTACTTGGGTGAGTGTTTAGTATCTTGGATAAGAAAGAAAAAATCATCAATATATTTATCTACAACCAACTCAAAGTATATTTCAGCAACATGATGTTGTACTTAGGTTCTATGGATGAAATAAACTTTGAAATATATACAGGTTGAGTATGATGATCCCATTTCAATATATTGTGATAATACAAGYGCCATCAGTATSTCAAAGAACCCGGTGATGTACCCCAAGACGAAGAACATTCCAATAAAGTATCACTTTCTACGGGAACATGTTGCAAAGACRAACATYAGAGTTGAATATGTGGTCACAAAATAACAAGTGGAATACATATTTACAAAACCGCTTCCAAGGGAAGCCTTTGAGTGTTTTCKCCAGAGAATCAGAGTAATTTATACTCCAAAATGAATTMTTTTGAATTATTATCTTATATGTTTTATATTTACATGAGGAAGCACCATAAAGAGGACAATTTAGGTTGGGAGATCAGTTTTAGGAAGAGTTCAGTCAGGGGGAGTAGCCCGGGATGGAARGACACCTTTTCCATAGATGACAAAGGGGGAGAGATTTATAATATGCAAAGGTAAATGCTCGGAGAAAGAKCATAGAGGCATGGTTCCATCGGGAGCGATGGTCACATGGGGAGCATGAGTGATATGACTTCAGTATTGCATCAGAGTGTTGTCATCAATGCCAAAGGGGGAGATTTTTGATTATTTGGTTTGGTTGTCATTGATGTCAACCATTGAAGAAAGTCCGGTAGTGAATTCCGGTAGCACAAAGGTTTGGGTAATTGACCCAAGTTTTTTTGATGTATAATGGTATGAGTTTTAATATATTTGAAGGTAAGAGTGTTCTATATGGATATTACATGTCATTCCATTTCTGGTGGTATGTGGAATGTCACATAACTCCTAACGGTTAGAGAGTTATGGTCATGTGAAGTTGAAGAACCCTCATGGGTCATTTAGAAGCCCCAAAAGGTCAAAGTAGTCAAAGTGGTTGCAAATAAGAAATTATTTAAATAATAAAGTGAAGTGATGAGTGTACTATAAGTGAAAGCGGATACAAAATAAATTATTTAAATAATAAATTTTATGGAGAAATTACTAAGTTGACAAGTGGTTAGAAATGGGTTAGCCCTAAAATAAGGAAAGTGGTTTAAGATGGTTAGAAGGTAAATAATAAAGTGAAGTGATGAGTTTACTATAAGTCAAAGTGGATACAAAAGAAATTATTTAAATAATAAAGTTAATGGGTAAATTATTAATTGGACAAGTGGTTAGAAGTGGGTTAACCCTAAAATAAGGAAAGTGTGTTAAGATGGTTAGAAGGTAACCCCTTGAGGAAGCTACATGAAAGTATAAATAAGAGGAAAAGGTATATAATTTAATCACCTATTGAATATCATTGAATATATATTTTGTGAAATGCTATTTGGGTAGATATTATTGATAGAGAAAAGTGCGGCAGAAAAATCATGAAAAAAAAAATGTGCGGTGGAAAAATCGCAGCAGGAAAACAGCGACAGAAAAAGTGCGGTAGGAAAAGTGTGGCAAGAAAATCGCGGCAAGAAATGTGTAGCATAAAAAGTGTGGCAGGAAAAATGTGGCAGAAAAAGTGCGGCAAGAAAATCGCGGCAGGAAAAGTGCGACAGAAAAACCGTGGCAGAAAAAGTGCGATAGGAAAATCATAGCAGGAAAAGTGCGACAGAAAAACCACGACAGAAAAAGTGCGATAGAAAAACTGTTGCATAAAAATTGTGGCAACAGAACACTACAAGAAGAAAAAGGTATGGTTTTCATATGTGTAGTTTTAAACTTATGAATCTAGTTGAGGGTTTTCCTTCTAAATCTGTTGGATGCCCTCTTGGAAGTTTAAGGATTTTTGTAGAATTGTTTTGAGGCAGGTCTATTGAAGTATATTGTCAGTGCACTTAGTTTGATTTATTGGCATATATTGTGGTGCATTGTGAGAGACACTTGTTAGTGGTATTGGTATATGTTTGGCTTATGAATGACACATCCTTGAGGCTACATGAAAGTGAGGTTATGGCACATAGTTTGATGTAAGGGTTTATGGTATTTGGTTATGGATAGCATGATGTATTTCTAGAGAACTTTTGATGGTTATATTGATATATGTATTTTGTATATGGTTGAGGTACATGGTTGAGACAAGTAGTTGATGAGTTGGCACATACATGAGGTGTATAGTTGATGATGTTGGTACATCTTTATGAGTCATAGTTTATGTGTATTTGATGCATGATTGGTACATATTTGGGTCATGGTTTATGAACTCATTGATGGTACAGGTTGGTGCATGGTTGATGCACTTGTTTATGGTATAGGTTGATTACATGTTGTTTGGATAGGTTATTGTGACATGTTATTTTTACAGGTTTGGTGCATGGTTGATGCATTTTTTTATGGCATAGGTTATTGGTATAGGTTGTTACAGGTTGATTACAAGTTGATTGGTACAGGTTTAAAACAGTATATCTCACAATGATAATGTGATAGTGGTTCCATCATTCTACTTCTATGGCAGGGCGGTTGGACGGGGCAAGAATATGTGGTTGTATCGACCTTCTAGTTGTAGCCGAAGAATGTAGGGGGTTGTAGACTCCTTCTAGTTGTATCCAGAGAATTGGGGAGTTGGATCTTCTCTTGGGTTGCAGCCTGAGAAACTAGGGGGTTGTCGCCTCCTTCTAGTTGTAGCTAGAGAATTGGAGAGTTGGAGCTTCCTTCAGGTTGTAGCCTGTGAAACTAGGGGGTTGGAGCCTCCTTCCACTTGCAGCTGGAAAACAAAGTAAGTTGGTGCTTCCAATGAATGTAATTCTTAAATACATATAATAAAAAACATTATGTGGTTTTCTCTTACTTTGGGTTTCCACGTAAAACACTGGTGTACTGTGTATGTGTGTGATTTCTCATTTGTTCATTGTTTATTTACTTTCCAAATATTGGATGACAATTCTACATTGGTATAACACTTGTATTTTATGGTGAAAATGGATTAAATTTCTATATTAATGATTCACCCCCCCCCTCTCAGTAATCCAACAATTGTTGAGTATGAAGCTTTTGTGTAGAGACTAAAGAAAGACATAGACTTAAACATTAAAGAACCAAAAGTCTTTGGAGACTCTAAAATTATCATCAGGAAAGTAAAGAACACTATACATTGCAACTCACCCCACCCGAGGAATTATCAATAGGAAGTGCATAGGCTAATAGAACATTTTGAAGCCTTTAATATTACAATGATTCCCAAGACAATGAATAGTCTGGTTGATTCCTTAGCTATTGCATCCTCGAGGCTATCTTCTTTAGAAGACTATGAAGCCTCCTGGTTCACTATGGAACTACTCTACAAACCATCAATGCCCAACAATATTTCTAATTGGAAGGTCTTTGAAGAAGATGAACAGATTATGAACTTCCTAACCAATCAAGAAAATTTTAAATACCTGGATTTTGACGATGAACTATTCCAAGAGAAACTAGTAGAAACTGATTCCCATGAACAAAGAGGTGAAACAGATCACTCTAGTAACAAACCAAGGTTTCATACGATACCAAAAGGGGTAGCCAATTTGGAGAACCTCTTTGACTTAAGGGAATGATTTAAAGGGTCAAAAAACACAAAGACAGGGAGTTTGTGTCCCATGTACGAGACTATAAATCTAGGAACCCCGAAAAAACCTAAGAATATAAATCTAGGTAAAACAGTCTCTAAAGAAGAAAGAAAATCCTATCTTAAAATTTTCATAGAATATCAAGATGTTTTTGCATGGTCCTAACGAGATTTTAAAAATTATGACACTTGCATTATTCAACACACAATCCTGTTAAAATCAGGAGTAACACCCTTTCAACAGAATCTCAGGAGGTACCATCCATCTCTGGAACCCCTCATGTATCAAGAGGTAAATAAATTATTAGATGCTAAGATTATCTTTTAGGTTAGACACTCTGCTTGGGTAGAAAATTTGGTTCCTATCAGGAAAATGTCTGGGGAAATTCGCTTGTGTGTAGATTAAAGAAATCTTAACAGAGCATCAGAAAAGGATAACTACCCAGTCACACTGATGGAACATCTCTTGCAGACCGTGTCTGGTTCTGATATTTTCTCCCTACTGGATGGTTTTTCAGGCTAGAAACAGGTTCTAGTCTTAGAGGAAGACTGATTGAAAACTACCTTATGAACCAAGTGGGGAATTGTTTCCTATAAATGCATGCCCTTTGGGCTGATTAACGTAGGGGAAACCTTCTAGAGGGCCATGGACATATATTTTCAGGGATTGATTAATAGATGTGTAGTATTATACTTGGACGATGTGACTATGTATTCAAAGAATAGAAAATACCACATACAACATCTAACCCAGATTTTTGAAAGGTGTAGGAAATATGGAATATATTTAAGCCCTAAGAAAACTATATTTGATGTCGAGGAAGGGAAATCACTAGGTCATATTATATATTAGGTAGGAATTCACATAGATCCAAAATGAATAAAGGCAATATCTCAACTTCCCTCACCCCACAACAAAAAGGCTATGCAATTCTTCTTTTGGAAAATTAATTTTGTGAGGAAGTTCACGCCCAATTTCGCTGAAATGATCAAACCCTTACAAAAAATGATTCGCAAGGATGCTAATTTTTAGTGGGATGATGAGAAAAATGTTTCTTTCAACAATATCAAGACTGCCATATCTCAAGCTCTGATCCTGCGAAGTCCCAAATTTAGTAAATATTTTTTTCTCTATACTTTCGCCTACAACCAATACTTAGCTGCAATTTTAACCTAGAAGGATGATGATAACAATGAGGCACCAATATCGTTCATGAGCACTAATCTCCAAGGGGCTGAATTGAATTACCTAACCATAGAAAAACATGCTTATGTGGTGTACAAAACAATAAAACATTTTAGATCTTACATCCTAAAAATCACACCAAAGTCATCGTGCCTCACCCCATAGTCTGATCCCTATTCACTCAACAGGATATGGGGGAGAGACAAGGAAATTGTATGGAATTTGTCCAAGAATTTTATCTAGATATAAAACCTGCCAAATTGATTAAGGGACAAGGATTGTGTAAAACGGCCACAGAATCTCAAGACCAAATAAATGAGGACTCTGGGTGGCAGAATGAATTGGTGTTATGGTGTAGTGAAGTTTTATATTTCCCCCCAGGGTAGGAGTCTTGGTATGGAAAACTAATTCACCTCCTACATCATGGGACTTTCCCAGAAAACCTAAACCCTAAGGAATGGATAGCTCTCAGACTGAAATCAACACAATATCACCTCATAAATTCAGTGCTTTTCCGTGTAAATTATGATGGGGTACTCTTGAGATGTCTTGAACGTGAATATGTAGAAAAGGTTCCAAGGGAGCTCCACGATGGTCCTGCAGGTGGAAAATTTGCAGGGAATACCACTTCTCAACAAATACTGAGAGCCAACTATTACTGGCCTACTCTATTTAGAGACGTTCATACATACGCTAGAAACTGTAAAACTTGTCAAATAAGCGTGGGGAGGGAAAAGAAAGTAGTTGTCCCACTCCAACCAGTGACCATATCCAAACCATTCAAACAATGGGGTTTAGATTTCATAGGGGATATTACTCCAAGTTCTTCAAAACAACATAAATGCATACTGAGTACTACAAACTATTTTATGAAATGGTTAGAGGCCATCCCTCTGACTCACGTGAATGAAAAGGTGGTAATCCAATTCATAGAACAACATTTGATTACAAGGTTTTGTATACCTTTCGTTCTTGTTTTTGACAATGCCGCTTACTTTTCTTCCACTCTATTAATAGAGTTTTCTCTAGACAACAGAATCATAATCAGATACTCTGCAAATTACTACCCACAAGGAAATGGAGTGGCATAATCAACCAATAAGAAACTAGTCAGGATTGTTATCACTAAAATTTTGTCCGCAACATTGCACGCAAATGATTAAAGAAAAACAACAATGCCAACAAAAATTAGTTCAGCTACAACACTGAAATGCATTCAAAAGGAAAAAAACTATACAATTGGGTCAAAAATTGACATGCGTGAATTCACCAAAGGAAGCGCACGGACAATGCACAGTGTGCACGAACCAACAAATCCCTCAGAGTGCACAATGTGCCAAGTGAACGATTGTGTATGAGGAAAGAAACACACTTCTATGAATGGTGCATTTATGGATCTTGTGGGCCCCTCAACCACTTATGGAACAACTCCCAACAAGATTTGACCTTCATATCTAACCGAAATCTGAATGGGGGCTAGTCAAGGACTAGAGGGTAACCTAAAAGGCCCCTTGTTCACACCAAGAACCAATTACATTTTCCCTTGAAGAAATTCTATAAATAAAAACCATGGGTGCACTAGGAAACCAAGATCTTCATTGTATTTTTATGCTGAAAGAATTCTCCCTTAAGAATCCTCTTTTCTCTTTGGAGCCTTCAAACATCATTATAATAGGCCATTCCACTCACCTCTTGAGGGAATAGGCATTGATTTTATTCACTATTTTCCATTTTTCTTCGATTGTAAGAAGATATATCCATTAGGGAACTCAAGAGCCCTCCCAAGGAGGAAGAGGGGATTCATAAGTCCTCATTTTACTCTACGATGTTTTTCCTATTAATCTATTGATCCATTGGTAACATTATGTTGGTCATTGGTTGGTTTTTATGGTTCTAAGTTTCTCATGCTTTCTAACTTTTATTTCTTAGTTGTTTTAGTTTGTTTCTTTGTTTATTACATGTGTTTGGCTTGTTTAAACCACTCAAAAAATTTTCTTGTCTAGCAGGTGCATCTAGACATGCAAGTGTTGTTGTTCTACTCACCCAAGTGTCAAAACCAACACAATAGATTGGTGACCATATTGGGGATCGATATCAAATTCCTCCCTATTTGATCTTAAAGAGCACTTATTTTTAATCAATTTGTCTTTCAGGTATCAAAACTGGCCTAGCGCAACCTGCCAAAGGAAAAATTCAAAGTTGGAGGAGTATTTCACTCATAATGTTTTCCTCGACGCGTGATAGGAAGTGCCTGAATTTTCCTTCCCACAGACATGCACTCTGCACACTGTGTATGCCACAGAATTATTTCTGCACATTATGTGCATTGTGCACCCTCTGCGCACCTGTCAGAATTGTAACCTACACAGATATCCAGTTTTACAAAATTGTAAGGGTTTTTATGATGATTTGAAGGCCCCTAGCCTTTGTAATTTTTTCTTTCATGCACTTTGTAAATACAATTGCACTCCACTTAGATTCCTTTCCCATATGAAAGGTTATCTAACATAGGAACTTAGGGGTTAAAAAGAATGAATATTCTCTTTTTTTTCTTTGGTTTCCACATGGATGGCTTGTTTGGATTGTAAAATTTTAAGTTGAGGTTGTTGCTTTCACACATAAATCACTTACATTGGGACTAGAAATTAACTTTGACCCTTGAGTATGCTCTTCTTTCGCACCCTAGTGTGATCTTGAGAATCAGAAAGGTGGTTAAAGGGACATTTCACCTCCCTTAACAAAAATATTTAGGAGAGGAAAAATCCCTCCTAGGGTTCCTCTTAGTTTTTTGAAATCATCTTAAAGTTTTAAGGGCCCATACATGCCCACATGTTCCAAACTTAGGATAGTTTCTTAAAATTGTTTTCTTAGTTTACATCACAATCTAGGGAATTTTAAAGATCAAAGTAACAGGCCCATACATGCCCACATGCTTGCAATCTAGGGTAGTTTCAAATTTTTCTTAGTGTAAACAACATTTAGGGAGTTTAAAGGATTTGTAAAGGACCCATATGTCCACATGCTAGTTCTTTATGGATTTTAAAATTCCATAAGGTTGTAGCAATGACACTTAGTAAGCTAGGTAAAAAATATTTGTAAGGACCATAGGAAGTCCACATGTTGCAATATCACACTTAACTTATTAAAACTTGACACACTTTTTCACTTGCTTGCACACAAAGAAACTCCTCACACACATAATTTCCATTTTGAATTGTGGAGGTTGAAGTAGGTTTCTCCAAAGGAATTCCAAAACATMCCACTACTTCTTTGGAAATGATCAACACCCACTTAATTCAAAAGAGATTGGTTCACACCCCCAATCTCTCAGCCCACCACATCTAATTAAAAAAAAAAAAAAACTCACTAAGTTTTCCTCCACAGGAGGTGCCAAAAGAATTTTTTTAGTCTAGGTAGGATMTCGGGGGTAGGAATACAAATAACCCCTCATTATCTGGTTCTCACATTTTCAAACATTAGAAATTGAGAAATAGGGAACTTTCAAGTCCTCCAAGTCAAGTGTTCCTACACCATAAGGTAGGGAGATACCCGTGAAGGGTCAAAGGCCGAGGTCCGATTGTTCTACGCATCCCCACTTGATTCAACCAACTCTTGGAAGGGATCCAACCCATGACCCATTATTGAGGCCAAAAATATAAATGTTTCACTTTGCCTGAGGTACCTAGTGACCAAACTTAGGACATCTACCTAGGTGGAAATTGTGGGCTGCAATTGCACCTTGATCAGATTTTGTGTGGCCATTGGGAAATATTACCAACTCTTTCGGGATATGCACCCTCTACCCGTCATTATAACTAATTATTTCAAACTTCACTAGTTCCTCTTCTAGTGGCTTCATAACCCACTGTTGAGTTCTTTTGGAAGGCCCAATGCTATTTGAGAGGAAGGACGATACATATTTTAGGACATGAGCACTTGTTTTTATTTATTCCCCCATGCAGACAAAATCCACCTACCCACATGTTTTCTTATTTACATTTGATTTATGTATGATTCTCATTTGATTACATGCAATTGTGAGTTGTACTATTTTTTGAAGGTCCAAAATATACAAATATATTTTTCATTTATTTCTCTTGTCATCATTTTCACACATTCACTTTTCTATTTGAATACCATAGGGGACCCATAGAATCCACGTCGTTCCAAATGCTTGCAAAATCTCCCTCCTATTCTAGGAGGAGTCCCTAGTTTTCCCAACTCACCAACTCAATGATATCAAACCCCCATGAGTGATACTATTTTGGGATCAAATTTACTTGGTTCCTCTTTGCTTGGGTCCAATTCCCAAGGCCATCCATCCACTAGTTATCCTTCACAAGGAGGCGGGGAGAAAACTTCTTCTCAAGGGAGAAGTACAAACCCACCAAATACCTCGCAAGGGTCAGGTACACTACCTTCTCACACAATGGCTAGAACTAATCCTCCACCTAATACCCCTATTCCATACTTGGCATCTCTCAACATTACTTATTTGAACAAATTCATGAATGATCCCATTTTACATGACCCCACATGGCCCAATATGCCTACCAAACTACCTTCAAATATTCCAAAATTTGAAGGAAAACCAGGGGAATATCCCGCCAACCATGTTATGACCTTCCACTTATGGTTCTCTTAAAAAAACATCATGGATGATTCCATACACTTAAGGTTATTTCAAATAATAGTCACTGGTCCATCAGCCAAATGGTATGTGGACAAAAAATCAGGGTCCCATGTGGCTTTTGAATCCTTAGCCAAAGCCTTTTTGGCCTTTTTTCAAGTACCAGTTCTTCATGACACTGGATTAGAACTGCTCTCTGAGTGAAAATAAAATAAAACTATCCATATTGTTGACCACATCCATGAATGGCATCGACGACGTAGTTTGTGTAAATAAAAAACCACCAAAGAATAATGCCTCGGTTGGTTTCTTAAATCGCTCATATCTGTGCTTGCCAAATATGTAGCATCCAATTTTCCTCAGTCAGGAGAGGAAGCCATCAACAAGGACCAACAATTCAACCTTATCTATGCTCAGTTAGGTTACTTATCCATAGTGTTACCTGATGCCCCCAAAGCTATACCATTTGGCCAGGACAAACCTAGGATGTCCCACGCTGCAAATGGGTTGATTGGTTCCACAACACATCACAACCCTTACAACCAACCGTGACCTATTTACGGTGCACCTCAATATCATAAAACCTATGGAGGGCCATTTTATTATCTTCCTCCCACTTACCAAAAACCATATCCTATTTATCCCCCTCCCCCCATGGGTGGCCCTTCACCGATACCCATAATGCATCTAACCTCTCATCCAAGTTCAGGTTCACCTTCTACCTTTGCATACAAGCTAGGCACTAGTGAAAGCACTTCACCTTCCTATGCACCCTATGGATTTTTGCCACAATACAATCCATATTTTTCATTTCCTTGTCCTCCACCAAGACACCCACATGCCAACGTTAACTTTGTTCAACCCTCTCCCATTCAACAGATTCAGGATTTTGAACAATTGAATGTGAAAAATATGTCCCATCAGCCAAATAATTCCAATATGAAAGAAAAAAACCGAAAGAATAATAACCCAAGATCATGAACAAATAAACCCCAACAAAGCCATCCCATGGGGGGAAACCAGAATCAAGGAAACTAGAACCCCCAAGGGGACAATAACAAAAAATACCAAGGGAAGAAAAACCACACAAATCTCAGGACAAACTTCCCTTTCACTCTTTGTGGTGGGTATGGACATTATAATCACCATTGTCCCCAAATTATCAACTTCAAATAGATGAAATAATATATTAATGTGCCACGCCCTCCAGCATTGCCTACCCCTTAGTATGCCCCACAACAGTAATTGCAACAACCACCCCCGACTGTGTTGCAAAACCCTATTCCACACCAAGGTGTGATGAATACCCAACATGAGGTACACCTTGCCCTACCCCAAATGGGGAAATATCAAAACCGAAGGCCCATCCACCTTGGAAATTTGATCGATCGCAATATCCTCCTCACTAGCAAAGAGGAGATTCTCCTACAAATGAGTGGTCATCAATACAACACGCTTCCTGACTCTACCCCAACCACCTCAGAAATAGCTCCAGCTACATCCAGACAACCCTTGATGATTCCACACCCTAACATTGAACCAAACATTTGTATACCTCACATTCTATTATGACGAAATGTCAATAACCCTCATGCTAGGGAAACACACAATTACAGTCTAGTCAACGACTTAGGATAGTCTCCTTTATCCATGTCTATCTTGGAGGTCCTCCAAACATGTTGAAATCAACGGAAATCCTTGATTTCCTCCTTGGGGGAATTTGACCCAGCTGATACTATACTCATCACCTTTGATCTAGATAGCAGAGAACCATGCCTCCCTACCCTGGTAGCTTTCCAGATACCAGTTAAGATTCAAAACATCACAATTCATCAACATATCATCAATGAAGGTGCATCCACATGCATCGTGTCCAAAGTAGTATGGAAAAAACTTGGCTCTCCTCAGCTCATACCCTCTGCCATTACCTTGAGAGCCTATGATGGTCGACCATCCTCCCTTGAAGGACTCTTCCAAAATGTCCCCATCAAACTTGGGGGAAAAACCATCCTCATCGACATTGAAGTTATCCATGCTCCACTTGATTACAATATATTTTTTAGATGTAGCTACATTTATTCTATGAAGGCAATAGCCTATTGTGTGTTTCAAACGATGATGTTCCCCCACAACAGGAAAAACGTTACCATCGACCAAATTACACATTATGAGCCTAACCATTCTGCCAACATTGATAACATTATTCCTCTAGTCCACACTAGCTTAGATGCTTATTCTCTCATCGACATGGGTCCTGGAATTTTCAAGGACCCATCCTTGTTGGGGGCATACAATGGAGCACCACCTCTGCTACACTCTTGATCACAAGTGTGTGTAGTATATCCTAATGGAACCGATATCATAGACACTATTACTCCCACTAAGGCCTCTCCACACCTCGACGTTCCAGTAGTTGAAGAAATATTACCTCAATAATTCCTTGAGAACCCTATTGCACCACTTATCCCTTATTTCCCCCCCTCTAGGGGAAAATCATGGTTTGGGAGACAATCCCTCAAGCCATTACTCAAATTCCCTTCTTCTACCCCCCACCTAGAGTCCAAGAATTTTAGGTAGCTACGATGCTTACCCTTCCAAACATGGTGCTTTCCATCTATGTATGGTATCTTCACCCACCCATGATGGTTCCTCAACCATCTCTCCCTCCTCAGATAGAGGGAATCCTGATGTAGATACCAATATAGGCTCCTGTTGCACCACCCTCACCCCCAACTACTGGCACCACTACCACAATTGGGAGCAAATGAAAGAAGAAAGATACCACAACTCCACTTCCTCCCCAAGTTCAACCTCCTTGCACACTATGCGAAAGAGAGGGACACCCCACCAATAGATTCCTTACTCTTCCCGAGTTATGAAATCTGATCCAATTCTCTCGAGAAACCACATTGCTCGTTGCTTCAACAAGAACATATAGTGCTACTACATCATCCTCCACTACATACAGTAAAGGGTTGTGAACCAAATTTGCTTGTGCCATCTTTTTAGAATATGGCCACTACACTCATAATTTCCCAGCTCTACCTCAGTTTCACCATACTCTAGCTGCAGTACACCAAACCTCTCAGAAAGAGCCCTCTTCTCTACCCCTTACTAGTTCTCACGTCACTGAAATTTGTTATGTCTCTTCATCAGTCCCTGGGCGGATGAGATTCCCTTGCAATATGTGTGACTCACATGCTCACTTCACATACCAATGTCCTTTGATTTTTTCATTCTGAGGTCGTCATTTCTCCCCTTTTCAACCTCATCCGATCACCTCACCACTGGTAATGCACTCTCCAGATACTGTCAATATCCCCTCCACTAAACCTAAGTCACTTCCCATCCCTCCATGGTTCACAATTTGAATGTCTGAGGATATCCCCCTGAATCCTCCCAATTCTCTGGTAAATTTCCCACAGGATATCTTTCCCCCCACCACAGTTTATCACCCATAGTGTCTTGACATTTGGTTTATGTCAAGCCCACCATCACACTTTGAATGTGATATCCCCTCTACATCCTCTCCACTTGAGTACAATAAAACCTACCCATTGACAGTTCCCCCTCTCACCTCCTAGGATACTCTGTATTCTCTCATTTTCCACTGCAACGAAGATATCCTGGAGGAACCCACTACCCCCAATTGCCCTTGGAATGCGCTTGATCACCAAGAACTTTTCCTCTCACAAGAGGTCTTTCACCCGCCTAATCGGTATCTCCAAGATCCCATAATCTTCCAACTCACCTCACAACACTCTCGCTAGATCACCAATAGTGTCAGTGCAAATGAGGATGCATTGTGGGCCCACCACCCATATATAGGCCCTTTTCCCAACTTCCACACTCTATTAAAAGATCCTGTTGAAATTACTAAGACAACTGAGAGGGGGGGTGAATCAGTTGTTATTGTGCTTAAACAATTTTAAGTCTATTAATACATTCTTAATCTTTCTTCAAGTGATCATCAACATTATACAACATATGGACTATAAAATAATGAGCATCAGTCACACATAAGATATACACAAAGATAGATTTTCATGAGGAAACCCATGAAGAGAGAAAACCTCTTCTTCTTCGAAATGATAGGCAATCTTTTAAGTTTTGTACATCATCTATAATTGAGAATCAACTCAATGTGAGGCTACAACCTCTGTTTTGCAAGTTGCAACTTGATGAGATCACCAACTCTCTATTTTCTCTAGTACCCACTAGAAGGAAGCACCAACTCCCTGGTTTCTCTAGCACCAACTAGAAGGAAGCACCAACTCCCTGGTTTCTCTAGCACCAACTAGAAGGGAGCTACAACTCCCTGTGTTCAAGCACCCAATTGAAACTCTAAGGACACCATTCCTCCCTAGGACCTCCCGACCACCCTAAAATATGAATATGAAATACTGAAACCAATTACAGTGATGTAATGTTCAACAATGGCTTACCAGACTCATCACTGTTCTGCTGCATTTCATTGCTTTGTCTGCCTCACTGCCTTCCTACACACATGACTTGCGCTGTCTGTTCTTCTTCTTTTTATGCTCTGTGCGCCATGTCCATTCACTACACAATTCCTCTTTTGTTCGATTTAGCTGCTGCACTCTCCTCCTTCTTCACACATGAATCACCTTCAACAATAGTAACCACAACAACTCCAACAACAACAACCCACATCTATTCTATGTACCGTGTACTTAAAGCTTCTGTGCACCTTGTGCATGTAATGCACACAATACCTCTGCATACTCACACCGTGTCGATATCCTCCACCTCTCGATTTCTCTACCTAATCATCACAACTCTTCAGCTTCTCTGGTGGTTCCCACTACGCGTCCAACATCACTGGGTTTTATGCTGAGATTCCTTTTTCTCTCTGGCAATTGAGACTCTTCGTCTTCTCTGTTACAGTCGAGCTCACCCTCTCTATTTAAGCTACAGGCTCCAACCCTCTTCCAGCTATCAATCGCCACTATGACCTATCTTCATCCCATTGGAATATTTCCAGAGACTCTTCAGCTCCTCTGGCAAAAACCATCAATGGTTTCTAGAAGTTTCACTATGAGGAGCAATATTAGCCCTCCAATTATGCTCAAATTCACCTGCACTGTTGGATTAACTCTAAAGGGTATTTTCATTATTTACCCATTTCGCACTTTCACAATTTAGAGATTCTGCGATGAGACATCTTGACTCTCCATGTCACGAGTTCCAAAAAGGGGCTAGGCTGCTCTAGCTCCCTCCTCTACGTGACCATAGGTGATGACCACAAGTTGTGCTAAAAGATGCTTCGAACTCATGATATTCATCGACCCTGATCGACGTTCCACAATCTCGATGAATCAACGGTTGAGATCTTTTTGCGATCTCGCATTTCGCTGTTCCATAGATGGAGGTTCTCGTCACTCCAAGTCGTGATAGGAGAAACTATGAGATGGAGCTCAGATTGATGGTCCACGTTATTGGTGAATTGACGGTCCAGATCTTATCATGAATTCGCATCTCACGATTCCTATGATGGAGGTTCTCGTCACTCCAAGTCACGATAGGCGAAGCTCCGAGATGGAGCTTAGATCAACGGTCCATGTTCTTGGTGAATTGACGGTCCAGATCTTATCATGAATTCGCATCTCGCGATTCCTGTGATGGAGGTTCTCATCACTCCAAGTCGTGATAGGCGAAGTTCCGAGATGGAGCTTAGATCAACGGTCCAGAATCCTTGGAGATATGTCGATCAATATCTTTTCGTGATCTCGCGTATCGTGAGTTTGAACTTATTTCCTTTGGATTTCCCGATCTGCGAAACTCCGAAATGGAGTCTTTGTGGTGCTCTGATTTTTCACCATGTGTCCTTTTGATCCAATGGTCCACAACTATCCTTTCTGACATGGTCTTCCATATTCACCTTCTGGATCTGACGGCCTAGATCACACCTTGATCCAATGGCTAGGATCATTTCGCCATTTTGAATTTCGCGATTTCAGCACTTTGTAATTTCGCCACTTCGCAATTTTGCCACTTCATGATTTCACCACTTCTTGCTCTTTAATGAACATGTAGGTTCTCCCTGATCCAACGATGGTCAGATATTATGCTCAAATCTGACGCCTAATATCTGTCCACCTCTTCTGAGTGTTCTTCTTGTTTGAATTCATATCTTATGGTCATCAGGGATTCAGGATGGGATCCAATGATCACTGATGCTCCTCCTCTTCCATTATCATTGCACTGTTGATCACGTTGTTCTTTCCATCAATGCACACTCTGATCCTGCCATCAATCACAAGCTCACTTTTCCTGTTAAACCTACCAACGATCCTCTGCACTATCTCTTTTGAACTTATCGAGCTTGCTCTGCAGCGTCTTCCTAAAATACTTCTGATACTTCTTCTTGTACTCATGCCATCTTTGTTGCTGCACTTTCCATCAATGACAAGCATATGCTACATGTTAAACATTTACCAACAATCTCCCCCTTTGGCATTGATGGAAACTAAGGCACCCAAATTCTTTTCTCCCCCTTTGACATCAATGTTAAAGAGAACATGCTCCCCCTGAGATGTTGCAGTAATTTTAGTAGGTATCAGATATTCAATCAATCAATATGAAACTCCCCCTAAGAGGATGAACTTGCTTAGATGTCAAATGGGATGACACCCAACTTCTATCGAAGATAATCAAATGGTGTCTTGGCTAGGGGTTTAGTAAAGATGTCTGCTATCTGTTCTGTGGAAGGGATATAATTCAATTGAACAACTCTGTTTGTGACTTGTTCTTTGAGAAAATGGTATTTCATTGAGATATGCTTAGTTTTGGAATGAAGAACAGGATTCTTGGAGACACTGATGGCACTAGTGTTATCACAGTGAATTGTAATCGGATCAGTATAGTTTACCTTCAAATCTGCAAGAATTTGAATCATCCACAAGATCTGAGTACAACAAGTAGCACCAGAAATGTACTCTACTTCTGTAGTTGATAAGGAAATAGAACCATGTTTCTTACTAATCCATGCTACCAACGAGTACCCCAGGAAGAAGGCACCTCCACTGGTGCTCTTTCTTTCATCTACACAATTTGCCCAATCTGCATCTGAATAAGGAGTTAACTGAAAATTATGATTTCTGGGATACCACAGACCATAAGTCACTGTTCCCTTCAAGTATTTGAATATCCTTTTGATAGCTACCAAATGAATTTGTTTAGGAGTAGACTGATAATGACCTACCATTCCAACAACTTGCATTATATCAGGACGAGATGTTGTGATGTACATAAGACTGCCTATCATTGATCGATATGTCCTTTGATCAACATCAAGTGAAATGTCATCTTTAATGAGCTTGCAATCAACCACCATGGGTGTACTAACAGGAGAGGAGTCCTCCATCTGAAATTTCTCCAACATTTCTTTCAAGTATTTTTCTTGAGATATAAAAATTCTTGCAGAACTCTATTTTACTTGTAAGCCAAGAAAATATGGCAGTTCTCCTATCATGGACATCTCAAATTCTATTTGCATAGATTTAGCAAACCATTGGAGAGATGATTCATTAGTACAGAAAACAATAATATCATCTACATAAACCAAAACAACTAGTAAATTATCACCTTCAGACTTAA
>ML778719.1:763971-774880 GCA_009831015.1 Picea engelmannii
AATCTTGGTTTTGGAAAAACCATGGAAAATTAACCCATGCGTGAAAATTTAGCCCCTAAAATCATCCCCGAGAGCTGCATTTCCTTCATGCCTTAGATTCACCTAGATTTATCTCAACTGCTACCTTTGGAGGAAAGATCAAGGATGTAACCATTCTGTTGTCACGGTTGCATCATATGTTATCAGTCACTAACAAAGTAAAATAACTTCCAGTCAGGAAGTTACTTGAATGGCTATGGTGGAAATTTTCTTTCACCTAGAACCATGTAAAAATCAATTAGTCTAGGACTATATATAAATAAGCTCCTATGGAGCCCATGTATGTTTTTTTTTTTCGTTTTTTACTTATCGGCCTGTATTCCTCAGCAGGGTGTTTTGAGCTTGAATCCATATCCCAATGCAGAAGGCGACTAGAACTGCAGAAGAGATCTTAGAGCCTCACAGGGAGGACTCTATCCCCCATGGAGCCTAATGTTAAGACATGTTATTGTATGGGGTGTTTTCCCTCTGTATTTGGCCCTTGGGTGACAAAATGCAAAGAAAAGGGGGATTAAAAAACCCACAAAATACATTTTATCCTAAGTCTATTGGTGGCCCGAAGGATTGGTGTGTCATTTTAAAGAGCATGTAGATATAAGTGGTTGATCTTGGCACGTTCAAATATACGATCGTCAGCCCAACTCAGACCCCCCCTGACCTTTTTCCTTTAACGAGGGGGGGGTCCGATTTGGTGGTTTTCAGGTGTGCCCCCCCACATTACTAACATGGTTCCCTCTCATGAACTCAGACCCCCCCCCAACCTTTCCCAATTACCACTCCCCCCCATCCAAGTATACTGCTTACCGCTCGCCCTTACCACCTCCCGCTCTCCCGAAACCTGTCTCCCACTCAATATCCCTCCTTTGTCTGTCACATCTCCCACTATCACTCCCCCTCTCACCTCCCAACATGTGTCTTCCACTACCAGTCCATGTCACCTTTGCCTGTTCCTTCCCCCCTTCAATTTCTCTCACCTCCCAACACCTATTCCACTTATCTCCATGTTACCTCTATCATGTTGTCGTGTCCACCTTGACCAATCACACACCATCGCAGCCTCCCCTTTGCCTCCACGTCCTCTACCTGCACTGCATCACCCCCACACCTTTACACCTCAGTTCCCACGCATACCCAATAGCCCGTCGGTAGCACCCATCGCCTCATCCTCATCAGCTCCATGCACGTCCACCAGCTGGGTCCCTTTGCAAAGGTCCAACGAAGCAACAAATGGCCAAGGAGATATCGCCACATATTCTAGGTGTCGAGTTTGCCTTGGGCTGTCTATGATCCCAATGAAGCAGTTACAAAGCTGGGGAGGTGCTTAAAGTCTCATCTCCCCCATGAATGGATTGTCAGAACGGTCTGACTGTGAAGGCAGTCTATCATCCCAGACAGTCTGAGATTGTGTCTGACAACAAGTTGCAAGAGCAGTTTAACCGAGGAGACTCAGAGGGAATGGAAGAGCCTAGATCACGTCTGACAAAGAAAGGCATGTGTGAAGGAGATTGCAGGTGCAGTCTGACTAATAAGACAGAGAACCATGGAAACTCGATCATGCCTCTATTGTTGTTTACGAAATTTTTGAGTGTATGTAGGAGTTATGTTATTTTTGAAAGGGTGTTTTTAGTTGAGTAGAGCTCCCAATATGTAATTTGTTCTGCCAGATCTCTTCTATGGTTATGTAATCAACTTGAGACTTTCATATTAATAGAAGTTAGCTTCCTTTCTCTTTCATTTTGTCTGTAAAGATGTTTAAAACGCTCGGGCATGGATGATCTAGTCGAGGATTGTTACGCTGCTATAATGAAGGTTTGATTATAATGGTATCATGGTCAGTTTTATTCATTTCCCTATGTTCTCTTTCCCCTCTCACATTGAATGACTTGGGCATGAATGATCTAGTCGACGTTGTTGCAGTTGCAGGATGATGGAGGTTTGATCATGTTGCAGTTGTAACTGTGTCCCTAGTAGACATATTTCAGTTTATGAACTTGAGCTTAAGAAGGATCCTAAGTTTTGAGTTTTCTTCCTAGAGCTACTGGAAGGCCTGATGGCCAGAGTAGTATCATTCATATTTCTCCTAAGTCTTCCCTCTTCTCTCACTTTAACTAAATTTCCTGACTGAAGTTAACGTGGCCCTCACTTCCTTATGCATTTCCTGTCTAGTCTGGTGTTGAACATCATTCAGATTCTAAGTTTACACCCATTTGACCTCTTAAACCAACCCGTAATATAAAAACACTAATAGGTACTGGGCTTACCTCCCCTGCAATCAAGAGGTGACTTATGGTGCAAAAAGACCTTAAATCAATATGGTATACAAAAATATATTCCTAACTCATTGTTATTGGACTAATCGATAGGTGTGGACACTAACAGATCTCCCTAGATCCACCTGGATCTAGAACAAAATAGGACATGACATGACTCTTTCCCTAAGTTACGACCATTGAATTAACTAGTAAGGAGGAACAAGTGACATACCTTTGTATCACTTCCTTAGGTATCTATTGCTCCTGCTTCGCTCCGGTGCTCTCATGAGGTCAAGACCAAGACAACACAAACCAACCAAAGTGAAGATAGAAAAATGTATTCAATCATCAACTTATGCATATGATCAAGGAATTACACAATAAAGTAAGAATGACTTTATGGGAAAAGGACATGCCGCTGTATCATATTAGTTGAAAGTAGAAGATAAAACCTGATCGCCTTGATGTCGCAAGATTCCTTTTAGTGACTCTTGGTTCYAACACACACACTTTCTCTATAGTTGCATGAAGAAGATCCAATTCTTCTTGATAGACCTACTAGAGTCTCCAAGCTTCTGTTCAAGCAGGGTTCTTCACACAATTCCTTCACCAATTTTTCAATTAATCTTGCTTAACCTTTTCCATGAGAATATTTTCACTATATAGGAGAGGGTGAGATGGTTACATGGATGAGAATGATCCCACCAAATCAGGGAAGCCAGTAAAATGACAACCATATGAATGCCAACGCATTTTCTAGAATATTCCCTTCTAGAACCCTCGAGACTTATTCTCTTTTCCAAGCTTAAAACCAAGTTTTCACCCTGTGTATAGAGAAACCTGTGAGAATTTCGCACCCTAGATGAAGGTGGCCTACGAGAATGGGTCATTCTCGCACCCTAGGCCATAAACAACCTACGAAATCACTTTGAAAATATGTTTTATGGAAGGAGATAAATGCCACTTTTCTCAGGAGAAAGTTCTTATTGGGAACCTGAGTACACCATTTTTAATACATCACCAAGATGAACAAAATCATGTGTAACAGAATTCCCCCCAAAGTATGATTCTAGAATCAGTGACAGCCGAAATACTTTGTAAATTGTGTGTGTGTGCCAGAAACCAGGAGCCACCTAGTCAAAAACCTGCAAACAACCAAGCATCTATAGAATATCATACTAGTTCTGAGGTAGGCATTCCCATACTCAGATCGTAGACAAATGACATCATAAACATAGGTCATGGCCACCAATCATACACTGTGGATCCATGCCATCAAAATATCACATAGCCACCAAGAATACACTGTGGATCTATGCAAGAAGATTCAAATTAAGACGACATATCCACGAGACATACAAAGTGGATCTATGTGTCAACAAATTATAGATATTCCATTAAAAACTAGATCAAAGAGATGAGATCCAGGGTCTTCAATCCCGTCACCTGAAAGTACGAATCTAACCATGTGATTACATGTACTGAAGTCGAACAAGGTAGAAACCACTTGATTACCAAACATTGATGAAACCGTTAACAAGTGCGAGGGAAATCACCATTAATGTTGATGACTCCCAAGGTACACTAGTACAATCCACCGAATGTGAATAAATGAGTTGAGGTCAAACATTTGATGGAATCTCCCAATCAGGGGTCAATAATGAAAACCCACTGTCGAAAGCGAGGAAACTTGCCATTGAGGCATGCAAGTTCCAAGGTACCAAATAATTTCTAAGTCTTGCTTCCGGATAATGAGCTGGAGTCGACGGAACAAAACTCGTCACAGGAGGGCTTTGATGTATCCCCCATCAATGACACGAAATGAGTAACAGATTTTGAAGGTGGAACAGAGTATGATGTAATTTGAACTGGACACAGGGAAGGCCGACACAGAGAGAATGGACCACTGCAGATGGTCGACTCAATAGAGGTTTCAGATGGAATTCTCTTGAACATATGAATGACACGACCAATTATTTGGCAACACTGACTCAAAGACGACTCAGGATATGACCTTTTAGCAAGTAGAATGCAAGACAAATGGATTTCCCAAACCGGCTTTAGATAATGAATAAGGGGGTGCCATGTTCAAGAGCAACACTTACTTCCAATAATATGAATACGAAAACACATCCCTTTCCCAAAATTTCCCCCGCCATTTATGGCGAGTACCTCTTTATTTTTACGTAAGATTGAGGAGGATAACATATGATTGTTGATGTAAGCTCATCCTTCGGATGAGTCCTTCGGAGTATGTTTAATGAACCCTAGGAAGGAGTGGTTCGGTCCCATTATGGGTCTTTTGATGTTTGTTTAACGAGTCCAAATATAGAAAACTCGAAGGTTTTTCATGATTATAGAGTCTGGAAAAACACTCAAAAGAGAACTCTCTCAGTTCCTTTTTTGTAAAATAGTCTAATGAGATCGAAAAAGAGCTAAATTATCACCCAAAAGATGCTTTCTTCAAATACTTTAATGAGTGTGAAAATAGCAAGGTCCCTCGACAATCTTTTCATGTTTAGAGAGTCTAAAAAGAGCTTAAAGAGGACTCCAAGGGGTTCCTATTTCGTATAACTATGTTGAGCCTGAAAAAGTGATAAAAGTGTGCTCGATTACATTCTCATGTATTTTCGAGTGTGAGAACGGGCAAAGACCCAGCTCGAGGTTTTGTGCAAAAAACCATTAAAACCAATTCAAACATGCGATGAAAAAGAGAAAAAATATCTGTATCCCTGCGTATGGACGTCGAAGTCGTCATGTCTACAAAAATTCGCACTCATAGGGGTATTAGGCATTAGGTTTAATAAATAAAACAATTATAAAAACCAACCAGAATGGTAAAAGTAAATATAAGTGGGTAAAAGTTCTTTTTACCATAGTCATTGTAACTTTGCCAAGATTTTAACCCAAAACCCCTCTTTTGCCCTTGAATTTTGGTGCTTGATTGCGTAAGGTACGAAAAACCATTTGGCGAAATGTCTCTGGCAGTGAGGTAAGCTCCTTGTCTTCTATCTTTTCATGGTTCAATTTTTTATTTTCATTGGTAAATTTCATGTTTTTGAGCTTGTTTTAGGGCTCAAATTTGCGCTCAGGCATTCTCGCAGGCTAGCCACACGGGACCTGCGAGAATGCATCATTCTCACAGGTGGCCCCAAAGGCACCTGCAAGAACCTCCCACTCTACCAAAGGGGCACCTGCAAGAACCGCAAAGTGAAAATTTTGTTTGATGTTTGCCCAATGAAAAATGTACCAAGGCTTGAAGAGAGTCGCTGACCTTCTTCTTATGGTTTTTGTGCAGGCATTTGGCTATCACCATGGTTCTGGAATGGCTTGAAAGAGAGTATGAATAAGATTATGCTATTGCTGGGAATAACCCGGGTACCATTTCCTCTTTGCAAGATTGTGGTCTCCTGAAATTCTTTTGGATCCCGGGCATGAGGGCCCAAGTCAGGCTGTTGGAGTACCTCATTCATATGTGGGATGTGGACCAACAAGTATTCCACATAGGGGTCCACACATTGTCCTTGGATATCGAGGACGTTTATTTCCTAACAGGACTGTCAAGGCATGGGTACCATGCTAGCTTGACTGGTATCCGAGGTGGTGGGTTGCCTATGAGTGAATATTGTCGTTAGTACTGTGTTCCAGAGGTGGAAAGAAGAAAAGGGAATGTGGCCATTTGGGGGGTCCAAGATTTGAACCTTCGCACTATTTTGTTCACCATTTCTCATATGGCTGGGAGCGCTGCTCCACACATGACTCTCTAGAGCTACTTTCAGTATGCCATAGAGTGTACTGAACCTTGGGTTTTTAACTGGCCAGACAAAGTCCTTCGTAGCATGAAGAGGCAGTTGACTAAATGCAGGAGAGGTGACCTAAAGCAATTCAGGTACATGCCATTGTTGGTGCCCTTCTTTCTTGAGAGGGTTCCCTTGCTGAGGTTTCAAGTTGAGTGGGGTTTACCGGCTCTAGAGGATCCGAGGATGCTAAGGTGGTATAACCTCATGGCCTGACATGTAGCTAGACCAATCATCAAATACAATGATTCCTTCTTTGACTGGTTGCGACCACATATGCTGATGGTCGATGATTATGCCTATGCTGGGTTGGTGTTCTGAGGGGATCCAGACTTGGCCTTTCCCGAGGGCGCTCAGTGGGGAGATCTCAGTAAGAAGTACACATTTTTTACTTTTTAAATGTTTTTGTGAATTTTATCATATGTAAATGTTTTTATGTTTGTCCGAGGTCTAATTACAAAAATTCTTCTTTGATGACACAGACGTGGGGCCATATCGACCTCTGGGTACTTCTCCTATTCAGTGACGAGGAGAGGTGGCTCTAGTGCCATGATGGGATGTTGAATATTATGAGGCAGTGGAACAAAACTTAGAGGGTTTGATTGCAGACATTCTGGACATGCCTCTTGGAGAGGTCCTGCGATGTTATCAGCGTCATACGGTGAGTGTGTTAGAGTCTGTTGGCTGACTGCTTTGTAGGGTTGCCTGGGACGTCATGTGTTACCATGAACATCATCCATGATGTTACTTTGTAGAAGCTATGAGATTCAGATTTTGAAATTTTGGTCCTCGGATAGAACTTTTTTGTAAAAAATGTTTTGATCGTTATATATACATACGGCTTCTACTGGCTTATCTTGTGTTGTGTGATACTTGTGATGTGATTGATTTATAAATGACCCAAATGTATATCCAATACATAGTTAGATAATGCATCAGTTAATGTATTTATACATCTAGGAATATGCTGATACTAAATATAATCAAAATAACGTTCTAAGAAGTGAATTCGCGAATATACCCGTAACAAAGTAGGACTTCGAATAGAATAGACATTACTTAACTGTAGTACTACGAGCTGTGAATCGAGTCACACAACCAAGTGACGGATACCGAGTGACATAGCATCAATTAACAATTTGATAACGACGCTATACTCTGCAATATTGTTGGTCGCACGACCGAGGCACACCCTTCGTAGAGTGATAAGTTCGTTTGTAGGGGTGTAAATTTCCCACGCAGCAGAAGCAAGGTTCTGAGTACTACAACTAGCACCATCAGTGAAGAAAATGTGGGGTAGTGAAGACTCCGACATATGGAAACCAAACACAATGTAACATAAGGGCAGAGACCAGATAACGAAAAAATCATACTACAGTAACACACAAGAAGTATGATACATAAAATACAAGTACTCGTGCACAGGTGATCTTATGCATAGTACTTCTTTAAGTACAACCCATTTCTAGGTTCACTCAAAGGGATACCATTGTAATCTACTAACTCGTAGGCTCCTTTCTCCAAAACTCATCTAACGATATAAGGACCTTGCCACATGGCTTTGAATTTTCCATCTCCTAGCATATCTCGATCTTGTTCGTAGAGGAGGACCAGATCTCCTTCGGAGAAAACGTGAGGCTTGACAAGTTTGTCATATTGAGCCTTGACACATTTCTTCTGGGCTTCTATGACTAGGGTAGCGTCACGTCGAGTTTTGTCTAATCGCATGAGATACAACAAATGTTCTTCCTCTCTAGAAGTGTTTGGTAGGAGTTCAACGTCTAGTTTTAAAGAGGGTATCTCACATTCAATCAGGAGGACGACTTCTAGACCATAGACTAACCAGAAAGGTGTAAACCCAATAGCGGACTTAACGGATGTCCGGTAAGCCCACAATGCTGAAAAAAACATTGTGTGCCAACTTGTTTTGTGAATCCCTATCATTCATCGAAGCATGGTTATGAGAACTTTGTTAATCGCTTCGACTTGGCCATTGGCTTGTGGGTAATAGGGCATTGAGTTTTCATGGCGAAGACCCAACTTTTTAGTGAATTCAGACATCATGAAGTTTCTAAAGTGGCTACCGTGATCAGTGATGATAGCCTGAGGAACACCAAAACAAGCTATGATGTGATTGAAAATGAATAATGCTACGGTCTTTCCAGTATTGTCAAATGTCAGCATCGCCTCAACCCATTTCGTAAAATAATCTATGGCTACAATAATGTATCCATGCCCCCCGACCAAGTGGGGGTGACATGTCATGAAATCGATACCCCATTTCACAAAGGAACCAATGGAGACCACAGGGTGAAGAGGAGCAGGATGTGATCGTATCTTATGATTATAGGTCTGGCAAGCGTGGCATTTTTGGACAACGATTATGCAATAGTTAAATAAAGAAGGCCAAAAATACCCTGCTCGTAAGATCTTCTGGGCAATAGCATACTCAGACATATGACCACCACAGGCTCCAGAATGATAGTCATTTAAGGCTTTCTCGACTTCGTCGAACGTGAGGCAGCGTAAAAAAACTAAGTCAATCCCACGGCAATAAAGAGTATCCTTGAGGATAATATATTGATGGGCTTGGTAGCATATTAAACGACAGTCAGTACTGGACAAATTGGGATGGAAAGTCTAGGTTTGGAGATATATGATGATATCGCTGTACCAAAGATCATCAGAACTAATTAGGAAAAGGGATTCATCAGGTAATGAATTGGCTGCTACATTTTCCGTTTCAGAGTAGGGAAAGTCGCATATCAACTCAGTAAACACTAAGGATTTCTTGGACTTAGCTCGTTTGAATTCCAAGTCAAACTCTTGGAGTATCACAATCCATTTGGAGTACTTGCCCCCTATAAATTGACGTGTGAGAATGTGTTGCATAGGGTTGCAGTTAGAAATTACCGTAGTCTTGCAAGAGAGGATATAGTGCCAGAAATGTTGAGCAGCTTGGATGGCTGCCAAGGCCAGTTTTTTGACATGTAAATACTTGGTTTCAGTAGGTGTTAGACTTCAACTCAAGTAATAGATAACATGTTCGTCATGAGAATCATCCTCTTGGACGAGAACCATAGCGATGGTGTAATTCGAGGCTACGAGGTAGAGGAAATAATTGCAACTGTAATCGGGGGGGAAGAGAAGCAGAGCATGTGTCAGGGATAGTTTCAAAGCTTCGAAGGCTTTGTTTGTGATGGTATCCCATATGAACTTAGACCCCTTTTTGAGTAGTCACGTAAATCCAAAAGTTATCTCGGCATAGTTCGGGATGAAATGACGAAGAAAGTTTGCTTTCCCTTGCAAACTTTGTAACTGGGGAATTGTAGAAGGAGGAGGGAGATTGAGAATCACCTCAACCTTTAAAGGATATACCCTAATCCCTTGACGTGAAACAATAAAGCCTAGACGTCGGTTGGATTCTATGCAGAAAACGCATTTGTGAGGATTCAAGCGTATATGGTAAAGCCGACAACAGAGGAAAATGGCTCGGAGGTGGATTGGATGATCGACTTGGTGCATGGAATGAGCGGGTAATTCATCAAGATATGGTTGCACGATGTGCTTGATATCATGGAAGGCATAAGACATAGTGCACTAAAAAGTTGCGCCATCATTCTTTAGACCGAAAGGGAGTTTCCAATAGGCGAAAGTGCCCCAAGGACAAATGAAAGCGATTTTGTGCTGATCCTCGGGAACAATATTGATTTGATTATATCTAGAGAAACCATCCATCAAAGAGAAGATTTTGCTTCTGGCGCAATCGTCGACAATCTGATCGACGAAGGGGGTAGGAAATTTGTCTTTAGGACAAGATTTATTGATATCCCTATAAGAAAACACATATGCGGATTGTGCCTTGTTTCTTGTCGATCAGGAGAAGATTGCAAACACAGTGAGTGAGGGCCACCGGGTAAATAAAGATGGCTTTGAGAAGTTTCTCAACTTCAAGCTTGATAGAAGTCACTTTATGTGGGTGAACTGGATGAAGGCATTGCCAGACAGGTTTAGCATCTCGGTATGTATTAATCTCATGTATCACAATGTTGGTGTCAATGCCCAACATTTCTTCATAGCTCTAGGTGAAGATGTCACAAAACTCTTTGAAAAGTGACTTGTAGGTGATGATTTCATCAGGGGAACATGAAGCTCTGATATGCACATTTTCGACAATTCCAGGTTTGATGGATATGTCGAGGGGAATAGTGGGTGAGATATTTCTTAAGTTCCATTAAGAAAACACATCGTGTGTGGACTCGGGAATGGTTGAAATGATGACAACGGTCAACGGGGTCGAGATACGTTGGTAGCTCTCGATGGTGTTTTGTTCCAGGAAGAGGATGGAAGGGTGATGGCCATCATTCCAGGGGCTGTCTTCCATGAGAGACATAATCATCTCGTCCATGGGAAAAATGACCCAGAAAGGATCTGGAGATAACTCACCAAGAGAAGGGGTATAAGGGGTTGTCGATTGAATGGCCTGATAGGTAGATTCAATCGGACTCAAAGGAATTTCGTCGCCATAATGAAGATGATCGTCGGGGTCGAGTACTATCCATGGGTCATGAGACGTAGGGGTTTTGTGAATCGAGGTGGAGATCATGTTGATTGAAGCGACAGACGAGTGTGGAACATCGGGTGGTGGAATGGCGAAGGTACCCATTAACGAAGAATCTTTGAGAAGACCTACACCGACATTCTCGTAACTCGATGGGGTTTTGGCGATGAACGATATGTTGCCAGTATGTGTATCCGAGTTAAAGAAGGCTAATTGGTTGACGGTAATTACCTTTACTTGATGTAGGAAATGTACAACAT
>ML778720.1:0-22913 GCA_009831015.1 Picea engelmannii
TCGCATAAATCATGGGAGAAGAAGTAGATCAAGGAGTGGTAGTCGACATCACAGTCGCTCCCAAAAACATTTGGACAGGGAGACACACAATAGTTCGAGCCCATCCCCTACCAGAAAACATAAAAAATTTGGAAGGGAGGAATTGAAAGGAGAGATGAATAAAATTAAACCTCCAAGATTTGATGGAGAACATAAGAAGGAGGAAGGTGCCGAGACATGGTTGTTGGGCATGAATAAATACTTCCAACTGCAGAATTATTCTGCCTGTGCAGAAGGTAGAATTGCAATGTACCAGCTGAAAGGAAAAGCGTCCATGTGGTGGGATCAGTTTGTGCAAGTGCAGTACATCAGAGAGAAAGAGGTCACGTGGAAGGATTTTAAGAGGTATTTCGAGAAGAATTACCTGACTAAAAGATATTATGACAGAAAGATGAAGGAGTTCTTTGAACTCAAGTTGGGCAGTATGACCATTGATGAGTATGAACGAAGTTTTCTAGAACTACTGAACTATGTTCCATTCATCAAAGAGGAAGCTATTAAAATTCAGAGGTATCTGAGTGGACTGCCACCTTCCATTGGTGACAAAATTCAATACGATGATCCTAAGACCATGGAAGAAACCATAAGAAGGGGAAAATGCCTATATGAACAACAAAGAGAAAAGCCTACCTTTCAGAAGGCTTGGGATGACCAGAAGAGGTTTAAGAAAGAACATAGGCAGAAGGGAAGCAAGCCTTCCTTTTTCAGAAAAAAGTCCTTGGGGAAAATCATATTTTAAAGAGCCCAAGAAAGTTGAAGGGAGTGAACAGATGCCAAGACCTCCACCCATGGAGTGTTGGGGCTGTAAAGGGAATCATAGGTACAGAGACTGCCCCCACAGAAAAGACAAAGCAAGAACTGTCCATATTGTTCAGCAAGATGAAACAGTGGAGGATATGGGCAGCAGAATGCCGAGGATCTACACATCCCTGGACAATAAGCAAGCAGAATTTCAATTGCACATGATTGAAGTGGAAGGTATGATCAACAACCGACCACTTGTTATTTTGATTGATTTAGGGGCTATCCATAGTTATGTAGATACTAGAGTGGTGGAAAGTTTTCATATAACGAAGAGAAAACATGAGAAGTCTTGGTTAGTGAAGTTAGCCACAGGGACCAAGAGGAAGGTCACTGAATTGGTTAAGTCCTGTTCGGTGAACATGAACGGAATGAGCACTAAGGCTGAATTGAACATTCTGCCTTTAGGCTCATATGATTGCTTAATTGGGATGGACTGGTTGGACCAACACCATGCCCTTCTGGATTGTCGTAACAAGAGGTTCACATGCCTAAATGAAGAGGGAAATCAGGTAACAGTCCAAGGAATTCCCAGAGCCATGGTTGTTAGAGAAATCTCAGCCATGCAGTTGAAGAAATGTTATCGGAAAGGATGTCAATTATTTGTAGCCCGGGTGGAAGAAGTATTCCAAGATGTGGTCTCAAATCTGGAAGACCACAGGGTGCTCAAAGAGTTTGAGTACATGTTTCAGGAGGTGCCTGGACTACCTCCGAAGAGGGACATCGATTTTTCTATAAATCTGATGCCTGGAGTAGCTCCAATTTCGAAATCTCCTTATGGATGAGTATGCCAGAACTGAAAGAGTTGCAATTGAAGCTAGAAGAGCTATTAAAGAAAGGCTACATTCGTCCCAGCGTGTCACCATGGGGAGTCCCAGTCCTATTCCTGAAGAAGAAAGATGGGACATTGAGGCTGTGCATTGACTTTCGGTAGTTGAATAAGGTCACTGTCAAGAACAAATATCCTCTGCCAAGGATTGATGATCTTTTTGATCAGTTGAAGGATGTGAAAATATTTTCAAAAATAGATCTCCGATCTGGATATCACCAAGTGAGAATAAGGGATGAGGACATCAACAATACCGCCTTCAGAACAAGGTACGGTCATTATGAGTTTGCAGTGGTGTCGTTTGGATTGTCCAACACGCTTGCTGTATTTATGTGCCTAATGAATGGAGTGTTCAGAAATTATTTTGACAAGTTCGTCATAGTCTTCTTGGACGATATCTTTGTGTACTCCAAGATAGAGGAAGAACACGAACAACATCTTAGAATGGTGCTGCAGGTGTTGAGAGAACACCAGCTTTACGCAAAATTGAGCAAGCGCTCATTTTACCAAAAGCAGATCCATTATCTGGGGCATATAATATCTGAAGAAGGGATCACTGTGGATCCTGAAAAGGTACAGGCCATTTGAGAATGGCCAGCGCCAAGGAATGTGACAAAAGTTAGATCTTTTATGGGTCTGGCAGGCTACTATAGGAGGTTCATATCCGGATTATCGAGGATATCTCATGCTATCACTTCCTTGCAAAGGAAGGAGAAAAAATTTCAGTGGACTGATGAATGTGAGAACAGCTTCCAGCGACTGAAGCAACTTCTCACTAATGCTCCAATCCTGAGGATTGCAGATCCAAACAAGGATTACGTAGTTTTCAAAGATGCGTGTAAGGAAGGGCTGGGAGGAGTTCTCAGCCAAGAGAGATTTGTAATTTGTTATGAATCCCGAAAGCTGAAAGAGCATGAAAAGAATTATGCCACTCACGATTTCGAGCTGGCAGCAGTTGTCCATGCATTGAGGAAATGGAAACATTACCTCATGGGCAAGAAATTCAAATTAAGAACATACCACAATGGTCTGAAGTATTTATTTGATCAACCAACCCTAAATGCCAGGAAAATTAGATGGTTGGAATTTATGTGAGAATATGACTTTGATATCAGGCATATCAAAGTGAAAGACAATAAAGTGGCTTATGCACTCAGCAGAAAAGTCCATGAATTACATGCTACAACCATTAGCATGTACAAAACTGAGTTGAAAGACATAATTGTGGAGGCTGCAAGTGTCGATATGCAGTATAATAATCTTGTAGAAAAGCTACAGCAGCATGAAAGACCATAGACCGAGGAAGGTTATACCTTAGGAACTGAGGGTCTACTTCTGTATAAAAATAGAGTGTATGTACCCAATGACCAAGAGTTGAAGCTAGCAATTCTAAAGGAAATGCATAACGTGGTTTATGCTGGACATCCTGGATATCAGAAGATTGTGGCAGCAATCAAAAGCCATTATTTTTGGCCAGGTATGAAGAAGGAAATTATTGAATACATCGCCAGATGTATGGAATGCCAGAAGGTCAAGGCTGAGCACAGACACCCAGCAGGGTTGTTGCAGCCTTTACCTATTTCTGAGTGGAAATGAGATGTGGTAACAATGGATTTTATCGCAAGATTGCCCAGAACAAGCAAGCATCATGATTCAATCATGGTGGTGGTGGAAAAGCTTACTAAAGATGCCCATTTTATTCCACTGAAAACCACCCACAGAGCAACAGATGTTTCTGATATATTTTTAAAAGAAGTGGCATGCTTGCATGGAATTCCTAAGACAATTGTGTCTGATAGAGACCCGAAATTCACTTCGAATTTTTGGAAAGGACTGTTCAAAGGATTCAGAACGAATCTGAACTTTAGTACAACGTATCATCCCGAGTCTGATGGACAGACGGAGAGAGTAAACAGAGTAATAGAAGACATGCTGAGAATGTATGTGATGGATAAACCATCAAGGTGGGAAGACTGCTTGCATTTGGTAGAATTCGCCTACAAGAATGGGTATCATGCATCTCTGAAGATGATCCCATTCGAAGCACTGTATGGAAGAAAGTGAAACACTCCAGTGAGATGGGATAATCCGGCTGACAGGGTAGTAGTTGGACCCGAACTACTCAAAGAGATGGAAGATCAAATGATAAAAATCAAACAGAATTTGAAAGATGCCCAGGACAGGCAGAAAAGTTACGCTGATAGTAACAGAACCCATAGAGAATTCAAAGTGGTTGACCATGTTTTCCTGAAAGTGAGAACTAATAGGAGTTCCCTGAAATTGGGAAGTTGCGCCAAGTTGGCAGCAAGATTTTTTGGGCCATTTGAGATCCTAGAAAGGATTGGGCCGGTTGCATACATGCTTGCATTACCTACATCTATGACTGTACATAATGTGTTTCATGTTTCACTACTTAAGAAATGTGTACCTGATGCTAATCATGTTATCGATTGGAATGTGATTCAGGTGGAACTAGAAAGTGCCTTGCAAGTGCATTATGTGCATATATTGGACAGGAAAAGAAAACAGCTCCAGAATCGAGCTATAGAGCTTGTAAAGGTCCAGTGGACCTGGTACGGTCCTGAGGACACGACATGGGAGTATGCAGATGTTATGTGGGCAGATTACCCACATATTTTTGAAAATTTTGAAGAACTTGCAGATGCGATGTAAAGTTGCACTGAGGACAGTGCAAAAATAAGGGGAGGGGGATTGTAGTGTCCCCAAGGCCGAGCCCCGTTACAGATCATGATATATACAATGAATTGTAAATTTGTTCTATAGGCTGGTGAGCCAAGTTTTGTACAAGTTGGAAGGCTTATGTGTTTGTTGGTCCAGGGATCTAAGTGTTGAAGGCCAGGAGCCTGTTGATGTACTTGTATGTATACATATCGATTAATAAAATATAAACACCGCCAGTGCAGACTGACCACGATGAATGAGTGAAGGGGGACTAAGTGTCCACAGAGTGGGAAAAGAACTAGGGGCTAAAAGGTGGGAAAGGGGCTGAGTGTTGAGCCTAGGGGCTAAGCCTAGGGGGGGCTTAAACCTGGAAATAATATTTTAATATTATTTCAAAAGCCATTTGCATCATATGTTTTTATCCTCAGTCCTTTTGGAAGGCCACATGATTTCCCAAGTGGTGGGAGGAACGTGTGCTGGTGAACGCATGCAGTCCCCTGGGCGACAAGTTTCAACCCTGGTGCATGCACTAAAAGGATGGGACGAGCCGTGAGAAGGTCTCTCCTCCTCCTGTCGACCCGATTTCCCTGAGCCAGACCTGTAGGAGGCAGTCTGCAAGAGACCCTCGTGTAATTTTGATACAGAAAAGAAAGCCTGTGTTTGTCCTGAAGAATCCGTGTACACCCCTGTCCAAAATTGTGGAGTCTATGTCTGGTTCTAATAAAACCCAGGAGCGCATTTACTGAGCAGGAACCCTGTGTTGGACTCGAGTGGAAGAATCCTTGTTTGTACGGGAAAAGTTGAGCTAACCTGTGCGTGGTGTCCCTGTTCTGAAAACACGACCATGAGATCATCTTGTGACTACTCAACCGGTTTGGGAAGCCTTTGTCTATTTTCCCCATGGGTTGTTGTGGCCACGTAGTACTAGACTGCGTGAGGCTTGTTTTCCTATGAGCAACTCCTCCAGGTGAGAGAGTGCATAGAGGAAGGAGAGAGCTCCTGGAAGGAACCCTGTAGCTTCTACAGAACCCGGAGACTTCCGGTCCGGTCTGTTCCTGTAACCCAAGGTAAGGGAGAATGGCAGCCGAAGGACTGTCCAGGTGACAGAGAAGGTGCACTCTCCTAGGGTGGAACAAGCATGTGGGGAATTAGGGTCTGTGGACAGTGAGCGTGGGAGATTCCTGGGAGAGAATTCCTTCCTGATGGTTGTGAGTGATTGTTTTTCCTGTAAACTCAGCCTGAGTCTGGATTCCTTGCCCTGGGATGGAGCTCAGTCCCAGCTCGGGGGTGACCCACTGTTGAGTTGAGAAGTAGGGTGGTCTATGGCTGGGAGGTTCGTGGAAGGCCTGTATTTGGTTGGTGGATTTCGCCACTGTTTCAAGATAAGTATTTAATTATGTTCTTATCAAATTTCCACATGACTGTGTTGTATATATTATCATGTTTTCCACCGTGTAAATGAATTAGTATGAAGTAATATTGATTGTTAATTATGGCAATAATTCATATGAATACTCTGTGTAGAATGTTTTTACTTGTTTAAATGCATGTGGAGTATATACTGGACTGTATGTGTTATGTGAAAAGTGTGTACAGATTGTTACATAGTGTGCTAAAAGCCTGGGTAAGAAAAAAGGTACACTACAGATGAGTCGATCGAGGTGACCGCAAGGGGAAGTGAAACATCTATGGGACCCAATCGTTGGAATCCCAACCCCACCTGAAAAGGTCTATGGTCAGTTGAACTATGCAGGGCTCGATTGTAGCTATGATGGACATAGGGAAGGCTCTCATCCCATGTCCAAGGGTGCTTTGAATTATACATGTGAAGGATATGTACAATCATTTGATTTACAACCTCAGTTTGTCCATCTGTCTGGGGGTGAAAGGTCGTGGATTGGGTGAGCTTGGTGTCTAGCAGTGACCAGAGGCTCGGCCAGAATGTGTTGAGAAATCAAATGTCCTGATCTGAGACAATGGTTTTTGGGATTCCAAAATGTACCCAGACTTGTTCAAAGAAGAGCTTGGCAGTGGCGTCTGCTATGATGCTCTTCTTGTAGGCAACTAGAATCGCCATCTTAGAAAACCGATCAACAACTACAAAAACAAAGTCATTTCCCCACTTGGTGGATGGGAAGCTTGACATGTAGTCCATTGAGATGGATTCCCATGGCCTATTAGGAGTAGGAAGAGGGGTGTACATGCCTTGTTTCTTAGTGGTCAGTTTGGAAATAGCGTAGGCAGTGCAGGACCTGATATACTTGCTAACCTTTTGTCGAAGTTTTGACCATTAGAAATGTTTATGTAGCATCGCCACTGTCTTTTCAATTCCAAAGTGTCCTGCCACCCAACTGCAGTGGGATTCCTAGATCATCTTCGCTCACTCAATTGACGGAACACGAATATGGCCCAGACAACACAACAACCCATCCTGAAGATGGAAATTATCGACAACTATGTTTGCACCCAACATTTGGTAGGTGGTGGCAAAGTCAGGGTCTGTCTCATAGAGTTGGGGCCATCCAAATGTCTCATGACTGCAAGAGTCTAGCACCATGGTAAGTGCCGCGACTGGCGGTCTGCTCAGGAAATCAGTGATGTGATTGGTGCTTCCTTTTTTATACTTAATGTTGAGGTGGAATTGCTGGAAGTATGTGGACCACTTTTGATGGTGATCATTCTGCAATTTTCCCTGTGTCTGCATGAACTGCAGTGAATTATGATCAATGTGGATGACTGTCTCCTTCCCAAGAATGTAATGTCTCCACTCGCGACAGGCTTTCATAATGGAGTACATTTCTTTGTCGTAAGTGGGGTACTTATAGACAATATCAGACAGTGCCTCACTATGATAGGCCACGGGGTGGCCGTGCTAAGTGAGAACGATGCCCACGACATAGTCTGAAGCATCTGTCTTGATCTCAAAGGGATGTTGCAAGTCTGGTAGTGAAAGTACTTCTGCTGAGCACAAGTGTTGCTTCAAATCATCGAACACTTGTTGTTGGGACCGATCCCATGCAAATTTTGCCTTACCACCACCCCTGTTTATTTGGCTAAGGGCCCATGCAATATGGGAGAATCCCAATAAGAACCTGCGGTATAAATTGGCAAGGCCCAACAAGATCTAAAGCTCAGTGAGTGTTGTTGGGGTTGGCTAGTCACTAAGGAATTGGATATTGGCTAGATCTACACGTACGCCATGCTGATCAATGATGTAGCCCAGGTAATGGACCTGGTCCATGCCAAAGGAGCATTTTTCCAAGTTGGTGTATAGCTTGTGCGATCGCAGGGTGTGCAAAACCTGCTAAATATGTTGCAAGTGTTCGGCCCAAGTCTTCCTGTAAATTATAATGTCGTCCAGATACACCACTACAAAAGTATTGGTGAATGGTCGTAGGATATCATCCATCATCCTCATGAAAGTGGCTGGGGAATTTTTCAAACCAAAGGGCATGACCGACCATTCAAAAAGGCCTTCCTTTGACTTGAAGGTGATCTTCCATACATCTTTCTGTTCTATTAGGACTTGGTGGTAGCCAGACTTCAAATCAATCTTGCTGAAGTATTTGGGCCCCATGAGTTGATAAAGGAGGTCTTTGATTTGGGGAATCGGGTATCGGTGTGTGACTGTGATTTTATTTAGAGGTTGGTAATCAATACAGATTTTCCAAGTTCCATCCTTCTTCTGTACCAACACGATTGGGCTCCCGCAAGGTGATGAGTTGGGGTGGATGTTTCCCTTATGGAGAAGTTCTTGGATCTATTTATTGATCTCCTCATTCTCTAACAAAGAGAGACGATAGACTGTCCCATTGGGCAATGGTGCGCCGGGAGTGAGATCGATGGGGTGCTTGACCTGGCAGTGCAGAGGTACCCCTGTAGGTGAGGAGAAGATATCCGAGTATTCCTCGATGACCTTATCTACTTGCTTTTGTTGTGTGGAGAGGTCGGCCACAAAGACCCTAGATGTGGTTGTGATCTTTCTCTTATTCTGAGAGTGAATCACAAGGACGACAAACTTCCCCGTCTAAGAGATGAGATTCTTGCATTGCTTAGCAGAGATCAAGGAAATATGACTAGGTGGGACTGCCTCGGGTATCCTTTACAATTTCCTTTTCAAACTAATAATAACACTACAATGCCTAGACTCATATACAACATGACGTTTCCATAAGTAAGGTTTGCCCAAAAGAACATCACAAACTTTGATAGGAGCAACATCACACAATACCTCATCTTTGAAGGGCTTGATGTTGTACGACGGTCAACACTGTTGGCTGACGCGAAGATAGATTCCTTGCTGGAGCCATCCAATGGTGTAGGGTTGTGGGTGCGACATTATTGGCAGGGCCAGCCGCTTGATGACCTCTGTTGAGATTAGGTTCTTCTGGCTACCTCTATCAACGATGAAGTGCAGCGGGGTGCCTTTTACCCACATCTGTGAATGGAAGAGGCACTCTCCTTATTCTAGCTCATCTAGTTCACCAGGATGGAGCTTGGTGGTTGCAACGATGGCATTGGGTTCCATGTCAATGATCCATCTTCCCCTTTCTGGTTCTATCTCAGAGTCAAAATCTGCATCTTATTCAGAGGCTTTCACTTTAGCCACCAATGACTATTTCGAGCGACAGTCAGCAGTGTTGTGCCAAGGCTCTTATGGAAGTGACACCACTTCCTGGTATCTTTCTTTGTCTTTCCGATGTTGTTCTTTGCTTGCGGCTTGGACTGGTAGTCTGGATACTATTAATCTTTTCTCTATCCTTTATTTTGTGGGTTTGGGTCGCCCTTTCCTAGATTTTTTTGTGTGGGGTTCCTAGGCCCAAATTGTCGTGTCTTTTGTTTGAGCTTCTTCTTGATTTTGACGACATATCGGTAGGTCGCGCCAAAGGATGAGATATCTAGAAATTCCATTTTAGTCTGGACGTATATATGCAGAGCACCACGATACTTGAGCACCAGATGTCACTCTGAGTCTTTGAAACCCAGCTTTGTGCGCAAGGTATGGAAGATATTTGTGAAATGTGGCACTTCTTGGTCTCTTTCTTGCCGTAGTGTGGTCCATTTGGTATACATGTCATCATAACTTTCGACATGGTAGTATTGTTCCTTAATAGCATCCCTGAAGGATTTCGAGGTGGTCATGACTAAATATAATGAGGTTTTCTCTGTTTCCTTTTGCTCATAAAAATTTTCCCACCAATATTTGACATGGGGAATGGCTTTGAGGAGCACAAAAGTAATATTTTCTCTATTCGAAAAGTTATGGACAGAAAAATACCCTTCTAGTAGATTCAACAACTTGTCTACAACATATGCGTCTATCTGACCTTCAAATATAGGAATACCGAAGTTTATTTGTACCTTGAAGGGGGCGACGCCTCCATTCGAAGAAGATGTGTCGCCTGTTGGTAGACGCCAAAGGATTTGCGCAAAACTATCCATCATCTTGTTCCTCTGTTGCGTGAGGGCTTCCTCAATCAACAGTTTGAAAGGATCTCCTGTCCCTTCATCTTTATTTTCTCTTGCCATGAGAGGTCGCTTGGGCATGTGAGAGATTTTGTCCTCAAGAGAAACAAGCTCGAGACCCAACTCTCTGTACTCTGACCTCGTTGGGGACATGCATTAAGATGACAAGGAGCAGACCGCTTTGATACCAATGATCCAGATTTTATGAGAAGAATGAAATGAATACAGATTATTAACAGGTGATTAACAAAAAATAACAGAGATACAGTAAAACTGGTTTTCTATTCAATAACGAAATAAGTTGAAACTATAAAATGCAGCAAAAACAAGCTTGTTGGAATGGTGGCGGCTTATCTCTGAGAAGAGATGTGATGACTGCATGCATTCGCAATAAGAATATTACAATGAGGCTCTAAAGGCCTTTTTACAATAAACAAGAATGCCAAAAACCCTAAACATCCAAAAACCTGACCCTAGGAGATGAAGCGCCAAAAGTCATGTGGACCTCGTTTAGGTAAGTTAGTACATCAACTTCCCAGGGTCGTAACTTTTGCATACGATCTTCGTTTTAGGCGTGTGATAGCCTGTTGGAAAGGTATCATCAAGGAGATTCATTTTGGGTGATAAATTATTCCTAGTCTATCATTGAGGATCTCTATCCTGAAAAACCTTCATTTAGGCCCTCAAAATGGCCTCGGAAGTTAAAACTACTAAAAATAGTAAATTGCCAAAATTGTCAGAAAACTATTTTGAGCCAGTTGGAAAAGGTGGGTGGCCACTGATATCCATCCAGATCACAAACATAGTGTAACATTACAATGATATGAACATTTTCCTACATTCCAATGTGATGAACACAACCCATTGGTGGAATGTAACAAACCTATTCCAATGCCATAATGTTATTAAAAAAGACCTTATGTCGCAATGTGATGACCATAACCTTACGATGTCATGTGATAGACAAAACCTGATGTTGCAATGTGATGAATAAAAAATGATCAACATTTCAATGCAATAGTGTCATAATAAACCATGGTTAAAAAATATCAACATGGCATACCATATTTAGCTCTTCATGGTCTACGAAGGTAAGCCATTTCCATGGTCAACCATACTCAATGTTGTTCAACCATAGTCAACCATGGTCATGATCAACCATATTCAACCATGGTGAAGGTCAACCATGATGAACTATACTCAACTTTGGTCCATGTCAAGCTCAACCATGGCTAACCACAGTCAAGCATGGTTAAGTTCAACCATAATAAACCATACTCTTGGGCATGGTCAATAATAGTCATCAATAGTCAAGCATAGTCAAGCATATATGAAATCACAAGAAACTAATATATGAAATCACAATAGTCAACCATGGTCAATAATAGTCAAGCATATATGAAATCACAAGAAAGAAATAATTTTGTTTCATAATGACCTTCTTGCTTGTTACTCAAACTCACTTGCAAATGTCAAATTCGACACTGTCTTGAAAAACTGAATCTAATGATTATAAACAATATATATTTTTTTACAAGTGTCCAATGGCTCTCTTACAACTCACAAATTGTAAATTTTCATATTTCTCTCTTACAAATGAGTGATAAGCTTGTCATCATCGGCTCCATCTCGAAAAACCGATTCTCATGACTATAAATACCCTATAACTCCCAAAAATGTCTACAAAACTTGGCTTCAAAAGACTATAAGTAGAGCTTATAAGCACATAAAAATTACAAAAAACATTTACCTCAAACTCCCTTCACAACTCTAAAATTTGAGCTCCAAAAATCCCATGCCTTTACATTGAGAATTGATCCCTTTTTCTAATCCAAAAGTGAATCTTTTGGTTAAAACATCCATAACAAAACCTTTAATTTAAATGGTTGTCACACATGGGCACATTGGTTAAGTTGGTATATGCTATATATAGCATATGGTTAAAAACCACCTAAACTTTGGTTATATTGGGTGCTATAAAACCACGAGCCTTTTTCTTATTTGTTATTTATATACTATATATATCCCATACTTTAAAAACCTTCCTGCAAAACTTTTGGAATATTGTTAAGTAGTTGTTATATCCATTGGTGGGTTATATCACATGGTACATAATATAATATATATACTAGCACAACCACATAATTGTGGTTATGGTTGATGAATGCCAAAAGGCATATTTCATTTGCAAACAAACCCTAATTCTCTTTTGGTCTATTTCATTTCCCAACAAACCTTAATTTACGAATTAAGGTTACAAAAAAACTCTAATTTTAGCAGAAACCCTAATTAGGGTTTTAAAATGAAATAGTATGTTGGTGTAGTTTCATCTTCTAGTGAAATTTACAATTATTACAACTACATACAACATAAACATGTACAATAACTTCTTGAAGGATTGTGTTTACATAACTTCTATTACGACTTAGAGCTCCAATGTATTATATGGTTTCTATAGGATTGGGCGCCGGTCTGCCTATTGTATTACAATGAAGCTATAAATATCCATTGTTGGCAAGCAAACAAAATGGATAACAGTTGGCCACCCAGGCTATTGTTCAGTTGCATGTCTGAGTATACTATATGTCAAAAGCATAATCATTTTTACCCACTTCATAAAATCCAGCAGTAATGTTTCATTGGGAGAAACCAAGCAAGTTGTGTTCTGTTGAAGAGTGAGTGAAGAACCGAGGCTCAGCCAAGTGAAACATTGATTGCTGGAATCAGTAATTCCAGAAACAATCATGCAAGTGAAGAAAAACAAAAAACATGTGAACTGAATAGAGAACAAAGCCCAATAGACTCCCTCTGACTCTTTCATTATGGCTAGACAAACTTTGATATTAATCCAATTCAGTAGTTAGTATTCTCTCTATAGAACCCTGAACATTTATCCCAACTAGAGATGCCCACTTTGAGATACACAAGTTTTTTTCTCCACTTTAGACAATTTGGCCATTTATCTTCCCATCCGCTAGATGTGATGGAATAAATGTGTCACACGCATTTCAAGATGAAGAGAAATGATCAAATGAAATTGTCTGCTCTTTCCTTCCATAATATTCTAGTAAGCAACACAAATAATCCATGCGATTTAATTACAAAAAAATGGTTTACATCCCAACAGTTATACATGCAATCCAAACATGGCCATAGTTCACATCCCAACAGTTATACCTGCAATCCATTTGAGGTAGTTCATGCTAATCATTCAAACCTGGCAATAAAATCTTGCATAGATATTAATCCTTGTTAATCATCTTAACGTGGAAATCATATGGCCTTACAGTAATTTCTTAATATGATTAGGTAAATGTGAAAAAGTAAACATGTTAACACATGCATTCATAAATGGAAGGAAGTTATGAATAGTAAATTCCATTCATTGATTTGGAACGACGACTAAGAATATTCCAACATCTTCAATTGTTGGCCATAAGATTAATATTTAAGGTTAAAAGATCATTAAATGTTCCCATTCTCAATAGGTGTACGCCTTTCGACATAAATATATTATATACAAAAAGTTTATATGATGTTTTTGATATAGTATCTATTGTTATAATCATTCTATCTGGTTATTTAAACTCTCCTACATGTGTTTATCCCCCTCTGCAATGGTGTTGGTTGTTTGGTATAATAAGGGACTAGGTCTAAGGGTGGAGGGCTTAGGCCCTCTACCCTTTAGCCACCCTTATGCATCTTAAATATATATCTTTCCACATTCATATTAAGTGATATTGCATGGATTATTAGTAAGGTGGATTTGTTAATACTTTTGAATGGGGAGGTTGCAGGTTCAAATCTTGTCTTCTCCCCAAGCATTTTATATAATCTGGACTATATGGGCCAATGGAAGCTCACCATGCGACGATCTCTCATTAGATCTTTCCAATGCCACTTGTCAACAATTGATTGAAGCTACTTGTATGCATGGAGGTACCTTCCAACTATCATGCCACATAACCCTGGAGATTCCACTTCTCAACCTGTGAGCCTGACATGTGTCTCTCTCTGAGCCTACCACGTGTCTCTTCGGGGTTGACCTAAACTTTGACCAGCCATAACTTTTTCATACGGACTATGTTTGATGCATTGTTTACACTGTTGGAAAGCTTGCAACGATCTCTATGCATTGAAAGAATTTTAAAGAGCTTTTGAGAAATTAAAATGTTGAGCATTTATGATCCCTTCTAAACCCCTTTGAGTGTTATGGATCCTCCTGGACCTATGTGAGAATTCTAGGATCCTTTTGGATCATTCATCCCCAGTATGGAGCTTTTGGACCTCCAAAAGTTTTACATTAAATGAGTGATATGCCTCCCCACATGACTTGTATCTCTTCCTCTTACTTGAACCACTTGGCTCATTACAATGAATTGAACAACAAGGATGAATGATGGAATATTGTTTCTAACATAATAAATCATTTTCAGACGTCCACATCTATCTACATTAATATTTTTCACTACTGGCCATGCACAATGTGATTCCTGACAAAGTCCCTGTCACTTGCATGTAATGGACCTTCATGTGGAAACTTTGGATAATTTTGAAACACTTCATGATGAGGAGATAACTTGACTATTTCATTATTATATTCTAAATCATATCCTTCACTTGCTTTTGTATACATCATAAACACATTCTTGCTTGCATTCACAACACCTACAATTGTGATTCACATCAAATCAGCTAAATCAGATCCTAAATCTCATGGGACTGTGACAACATCATTTTTCTTTATTTTTCCTCCATACTTTTTAGGACTTAATTTAGGATGCAGATTTCAACAATGATCTTCATCATGTTCACTTTTCTTGTAATTAGTACATGTGAGCTTTGTTTCTTCCTTATTTACTGTAGCTACTTGTTTCTCCTTTCCCTTGTTCTTACTTCCCTTTTTCTGAGAAAAATCCTTGGAGGAACAATCTTTAGAATCCTCCCCCCTAGACTCAAGATGCACAACTTGAACACATACTTCATCAAAATTAGTGGGATTTAACAAAAAAAGAGTATGACAAATGTAACTATGCAAAGCACCAATGTATTTCATAAGGGTTTTTGTAGAATGAGATGAAATATTTAAAGTCAATGCTTTCTTCCTAAACTCCTCAGCAAAATCCTACACACTCTGTCCTTTTCATTGCCTCATATATTTCCATTTGTTAATATGCCAAATGATAAAATTGTTTCCTTAATGCATCTTCGAACTCTGACGAAGAAGAGAGAATCTTAATTCTCTTTTGGATACCTTCCTAAAGTCTACATTACCACCAAATCAACGATGTGCCTACAAGGCGAAGAGAAGCCAATTGAATTTTAACCTCATCTTCATTAATCTGATGAAGATGACAGTAAAATTATATTTGTCGAATCAAATTGTCTAGTGTTTCTAGATTAGTCTCTTCATTATACATGGGAAAGTTAAACTTCACATCCAACTTTAACAATGGCTTCTTTGAAGCAATTTTCTTATGAGGAGAAGAGGGTGGAGAAGTTGAAGGAGGTGAAGGAGGTGAAGAAGGTAGTCTTGGAGGAGGTGGAAAAGAAGGTCTTGAAGGAGGTGGAGAAGGAGGAAGATTATCTTCTTTCTTAACTTGTGCATAACTTTCTCCTTTTCGTAATTCCCTCTCACTGTAGAGATATTCAACCATTTCCTTCATATGATTAAAGGCATTGAAGAAATCATCTTTAGATTCATAAGAACCTATTTTCCTTGGTGAATCCATATCCTCTGTTCGAGTGAATCTCCTTGAACTAATCTTAGGATTATAACTCTCAAGTTTTCCTTTACCATGCTTGTGTTTAGCCCTTGTAAGCATTCACTTGTCATACCAGTGATACCACTTGATCTGAAAATGGATAGAACCCATACAACACAAATGTTACTAAGTTCAATATCACTTTCTTATTTCAAAATCTTTTATTGACAATGCTTATAGCATGGAAGTGATTTATCTTACTTAACCAAACACTTTAATTGATGATCATAACTTGCATAATCCATCTTACATAAGAATATATGAAATCACATGAAAACGATAATTGTGCTTCATAATGGCCTTCTTGCTTGTTACTCAAACTCAAGTACAAATATCAAATTCAACACTCTCTCGGAAAACTGAATCCAATGACTATAAACATTATATACTTTTTTACAAGTGCCCAATGAATCTCTTGTAGCTCAAAAATCCCAAATTTGCATAATTTTGGCTTACAAATGAGTGATAAGATTGTCACCATCAACTATGTATTATAACACTGATTCTGATAGGTATAAATACCCTATAATTCCCAAAAAAGACTACAAAACTTAACTTCAAAAGACTATGAGCAAATCTTCTAAATACATAAAAATTACAAAGTTTACCTCAAACTCCCTTCTCAACTCTAAAATTTGAGCTCCAAAAATCCTATGAAATTTCATTCCTTTATATTAAGAATTTATTTAGTTTATAGTCCAAAAGAGAATCTTCTTTTGGTTAAAACTTCCATAATAAGACCTTTAATGTAATTGGTTGTCACATCATATTTCATGGAAACATTGGTTAAGTTGTTGTATTATATATATATATATATATATATATATATATATATATATATATATATACGGATCCGAAAGCAAGTGGTGGTGTTGAAATATACTGTAGCATTTAAGCATAAGTCACTCAATGAGAGAGAATAGATCCTCGATAATTATGTCATGATGTAATAAACCAATTACAAGGATTATCTATAAATAGATTATGTTCATAAATCAAACCAATAAAATGAGGTGAAAGAAGTTGCATGTATCCATAAAACATGGATCAGAGATCTTTAAGTGGACATGGTTAACGATTGATCCAAAGAGCTGATAGACCCACTCAAAGGGCAAGGTAAAGTTTACGATAGAACCCCATGTTCCAACATAAACATATTGAACTTCTAAAGTGAAAAATGTTTTATCATATTCATCTCCAAGTTTCTTCTAATTAGACTAGTTTTTGTTTCTTTTTTAATGATTCTTGTTTATTTAAAAGAATATCATTCTCTTGTATTTATACCTACACTAAAAAAACTAGCCTTTTTTCAAACCATTATAACAAATAGTAGATTGGTTTTCATATTAATATTCCAAAATTATTTAGTTGCATCTATTCCTTTTAAAAATCTATTCCTTTTAAAAAATGATATAACTAAATATCATAATACCTAAATTATAAAACACTAAAAATATCGATATCCTTTTTCATTTCTCGGGATCAAATTCATAGAGTATTTTAGAATGGAAATATAAAATGGTTAAGTCAATAATAGTTAATTCTTCAAAATGAAATACACCTTTAAATTTGATCCCTAGTAACAAGAATTAACTATTTATACAATCAAATTTAAACCTTAGTAAGAAGTATTGACTATTTATACAAAAAATGTGTTTTCCAAATCGAAACGATGTGCTATTTGGCCACTTCTCAATGTACCTAATGTGAAGCTTCATTGGTAAAAGATGACACAACCAAATGATGGTAGCGAGTAATGCATAAAGAAATCAAGTCCTCATGTAATTTAATGTTGATAACTATCCACAACGATATATTTTATGTTCCATTTATCTTTTTTATTTCATAAACAATTACAACTAATTATTATCCGGTAGAGAGACAATATGGAATGCTCGTTTTCATAAACAATTACAATTAATTATTATCCGGTAGAGAGACAATCTCGAAAGCTTGTTGAAGAAATTGTAACAAGCTTCGTATTTATATTTAATAATTACACTTACACCAAGTAGTACAATCTAAATTTATATGAATGTTATTGATATATCAATTTTTTTTTTGTATTATTAGAAAAGTTCATGTTACAAATGAATTTGGTCTTCTAAACTTTTGCTAGAGCACGAGTTATATCAATAAAAGGCAAGAGAAACTTTCACAACTATACAAGTTGGATCCTAAGAAGTTATGGAGTCAAATTATAAAACACAATACTAAAGAAAATAATAGGATTCCCTTAACGAAGTGGAATTCCTACCTTAAAAGTCTTTACGAGTTCCCTAATGCCATGGACACCATTCCTATTGTCCCTACAAAGGAAGAAGATTTTCTTTAGATGACATAGAGTTCAGGGTTAGGCGGCTCGCAAATGGGAAAGCTAAGGACATTGAAGTCTACCAAGCTGAAATTTTTAAAATCGAAGGACCAATCATTATCTCTCACATACACAAGCTCTTCAATTTAGCAGTCAAACAGGGCTTCCCTAAACCCTGGACGCAAAGCCTCATTGTTCATATTTTTTAAAATGGGGATAAAAGCATTCCCTCTAATTATAGGATCATTATGAATAACCCAATTTTAGCCAAGCTTTATGGAATTATTTTGGAAAAGAAGATTAGCATTTGGCTAGAAAGTCACAGTAAAAGAGCTAAAGGTTAGGCCGGGTTTAGGAGATATCATTCAACTGTTGACCATCTTTTTACCTTTAGGAACATTGCAGAGGAGTTCCACAATACTAAAACCAATCTTTTTTGTTGTTTTGTTGAATTTAGAAAATCTTTTGACATGGTTCCTAGGAAAAACCTTTGGAATAGGTTGGAAGAGATAAAAGTTCCTCTTGAGTTGAGGGTTGTTGCAATAAGGATGTATGAGAACGTTATTTCTAAGTTTAAAAACATTGAGGGACGGTCAAAAGAGATTAACTGCAATATCAGAGTCAAACAAGGTTGTCCCTTGTCCCCTACCATTTTTGGCATATACATTGATAAGTTAGAAGAATGCTTGGAAAAAGAAGGTTGTGTCGGCCCTACTCTCACTGGTATAGTCATCAATATTCTTCCTTATGCCAATGATATCATTCTTATGGCAAGGAGTCCCCATGATATTGAAAACCAACTAAGAATCCTCAAGGATTTTTGGTCCAATATGGGTATGACTGTTAATATTGATAAGACTAAGGTCATGATTATTAAATCTAATAAGATCCCTTATGATACCTTTGTATATGACAACAATAACTTGGAGGAAGTGACTTCATACAAATATCTTGGAATTGATATTCACCACAAGCTCAATTGGAATTATAGCATTGAGAAAATGATTACTGGGGGATGGAAAGCTTATTATGGGCTTGAAAACAATTGTAAATAAGCTGATCTTTGGAGTATGGATAAGAAGAAACTCCTCTTTGAAACTCTTGTTACACTTGTTATTATTTATGGATGTGAAGTTTGGGGTTGTAGTATCTCTCGTGAATCCTGGAGAAAGATGAGCAAATACAAAAGAATTTTATAACCTATAATCTCAAAATTAAAGGAAATATGCTCTATCCCATCCTCATAGAAACAAACCTCTCCCCCATTGAGAGAATGGCTATGATTAGATACCTAATGTATAAGAACAGGTTAAACAACATGGAAGACAAGAGGCTACCTAAAATTGCTTCAAAATCAAGTCATAACCACCATTGACTCAAGCGAGGATGGCATAAAGACGCTCGGTCTTGGATAAACTATAGGGGGATCATGGAAGAAACCATTTTGCAGAATAAAGATACTATTAAAAAAAATGTCAAATCAAAATTTAAGTAAAAAATGTGGTGTGATAAAGAGTTAGAGGAAAAAATAAAGTTAAGGTATTATAAAGATGTTATCAACCCTAATCTAGAAGATCAAAATTATCTATCTATTTTTCCAAGTGTAAAGAAAAAAATAAACATTGTTAAGATAAGAACAAATTCTCACGAACTCCATAGTGAAACTGGGCGTTGGTCAATTCCTAAAATTCCATGGGATGAAAGAGTGTTTCACCTTTGTGACACTAAGAAGGAGGAAGACAAAAATCACTTTCTCTTAGATTGTCCAACCTATACCCATATTAGATCTCATTTTCAAAATATTGATCACACTACCAACCTTCCTAACCTCTTAACTCAACAAAAGTATGGTGATCTTGGAAAGCTTCTCTTAATTCTTTTCGATCACAGAAACAAAATTCTAAAGAATCACAAGTAACCACTTACCCTCTTAAGGACCAATAGACCAATTAGGTCTTAGTGGATGTTCATCATCATCATCATCATCATCATCATCATCATCTACCTATTTTGAATAATTAAACATATACAAAATTTAAATATATATAATTTAATTAAAAAATCAAACACTCCTAAACAAAACAGTGGTGGTTTATATTAGTAGATAGCGCATATTTCAGAGCTTGCTGGGTCATCGAATGACATTATCCTTCACTTGCGATGGCAGACGAGCATAGTCAGTGATGTTTTCAAATTTCACCCATTCTCCTTTGTCGTCACTGTTTTTTTTCATCAACTTCAGAATATTTGATCACAGTCTTAGTCATGTCAACATTCCTATAGCTCAAGCGAACTATTCAGCTATGGCTAGGGTAAGAATATTGTATGGTTAAATAAACTATAGTTAATTAAGCTATAAATTTCAATTATATGGGTAGTAATTGAAAAAGTTGTTTTTCGTTGTCATTCCAAATCAATGAATGAGATCTTATGTTCATAATTTCCTAGCATTTTTTAATGCATCTCTTTACTTTTCCGCATTTATTTAATATGATTACGAAATTACCATCATCATTAAATGATTAACAAACTTACTTGACATTGGACATTTACTTCACCATTAACCTTTTGTATTTTACTATATTAGATTTACATTTAGGCTCCAAGTTTTCCATATCTCCCATACACCTACTGATGGAAGTTACCATATTGGCAAACCATTTCATTATGCCCAAAGGAGTACAACTATTAGAAATGGGCATATTTAATCATCGTTTAATCATAAATTTCAATAATATGGTTATCAATTGAAGATATTGGCATATGGTTACCCTGTTTACTTTTTAACATTTACTTAATATGATTAAGAAATTAATGTGTGACTATAGGTTGTAATGATTAACAAACTTACTTGAAATTATAAATTTACTTCAATATTAATTTTTTCTCTAGATTTACATTTCTGCTTACACTCACCCGCCATAATTGCAATCTTTAGTATTCTCCATTAATAAATTCGTGATTCTTCTTTTCACAACAATAAAGTTAATTAATAAAATAAGTTTTATAATTTTATCTCAAACTAGTGTTGTTTCGATTTCAAGCAAATGATAATAGTTTCATGTTGATATGCAAGACAACCCGCGGACTCATATCCATATCGGAGATCGTCTCTTGTCATATATATGTGTCAAATCTAATACGAGGCAACTTGATTCAGAGTTAATTACATATGTTTCCACGAAATTAGTGTTGTACTATCCAAGGAGGATCTTGAAATATCTCTATTTGTGAGCATATGATCTTAATATAGCTAAAATGTATATATTAGCACAACTTACAAACTTCGAGTTTATGTTAAAATTAGGTTTAGTAAATTAAAATTTACAAACTTTAATTAGAATTTATGTTAAAATTAGGTTTAGTAAATTAAATATACTTTTAGTAATTCATCCGCCATGAAATTAGTGTTGTACTATCTAAGGAGAATCCTTGAAACAATGAGTCTTTTGATATCTCTATTTGTGAGCATATGATCTTAACATAGCTAAAATGTATATACTAGCACAACTTACAAACTCGAATTCAGGTTTATGCTAAAATTAAGTTTAGTAAATTAAAATTTATAAATTCTAATTAGAATTTATGCTAAAATTAGGTTTAGTAAATTAAATATATCTTTTGTAGTTCATCCACCACAATTATGTGATTGTGCTATCATTCTCCATTTTTATTAAAAAAAATGTGACATGCACAATGAATTATATGATGGACTCTACAATACACTCCAATAATAAAATAAGTTTTATTTAATTGATTATATTGATCAATAAACCAAAACGTTGTTAGCTTCCATGACCTTTCACTCTTGTACTCAAAATGAATTGTATCTTGTACTCAAAATGAATTGTATCTTTGCCCAAGAATTTCAAACCTTTGCGCAAGAGTAACTTTGCCCAAGAATTTCAAACCTTTTTCATATTGTGTTGTTTGAGGATCACACTCCGTACACCGACCAATCATTCACAAAGATGACCAATCTATAGCTATATTAGCCATCTTGGTATTTTAGTTCTTCTCGAATGTGTTGTGCCCAAAATTCCTCTTCCAAAACCGCTTAAACAAACTCTTCTATTTATATCTTCTCTAAAACTATATAGAGGTAAGCTATCTCCAACCCTCATACTCGGATGAATACAACTTCGAGAATAATTATCATGAATCTTATGATTCGACACTAATAAGAGTTATGATTGGGAAGTGCACAATCAATCCAACTCGTTGGATAAGATATGCATCAAACAAGGCCAACAAGAAGAAGATATAAATGGTGATCTCTCTCATAAGTATTATGTGTTTTTTTTATTTGCATTGAGCCTGGGTAATGAGGCTCTATCAAACTTACATTCCATAAGGCTCTAGTAATGAGGCTCCATCAAACTTGCATTCCATAAGGGTTAGTAATTTATTTATAAACCCTAATTTTAGCAGAAATTCTAAATAGTGTTTGAAAATGAAATACTTCTATGAACATTAGCTGTGATTGTGATAATATTAATAATAATTATTTACACATTGCAAGCTAAATTATTCCAATTTAGAAATCAAATATAATTGTCAATTTTCGTGATAAAAAAAAGAAAATTCATACGAATCCATAAGAATTTAAATTGCAGCTTTAAGTTAGAGTTCAAAATTAATGTGGAATAGTACGTAAAGTTTCGGAGGCTTTTTATATTTTCAACCATGAAAGTTGTGTGATAATACTTGATACTCCATACATTAACAACATATATATATATATATATATATATATATATATATATATATATATATTTAAAGTGATTTGACAAAATAAAGAATTCTGTAATTATACAACATAAAATATTCTTTATTAATCTTATCTCGACCTGTCTTGATATTACAGAAAGTAGAAAGGCTAATGTAATCAAGGCAACACAATTAGCATACACAAATTTAGAAAAAAGTACTGAAAGCATTTCTAGCGATAACAGAAAAGGTGCTGCAACGGTCACTCGCCTCCTCCTACGCTTCATCCCCGGTCTGTAGCGGAAAG
>ML778720.1:23013-37109 GCA_009831015.1 Picea engelmannii
CCTTGCTGATGTTTAAGTGTGCATGGAATTCCCCATGATAGATGGTTTCATATTTATTTAACCATTGGATGGGTTAATATTTGTTTGTTACACTGGTTGAGATGGGTAGGATTATGTTATTGTTCATAGACTAGATGCCTAAACCTTGTTGATGTTTAAGTGTGCATGGAATTCCCCATGATAGATGGTTTCATATTTATTTAACCATTGGATGGGTTAATATTTGTTTGTTACACTGGTTGAGATGGGTAGGATTATGTTATTGTTCATAGACTAATTGAAAAACTATTGAGTTTTGGATTGTAAGTTGATTGAGTTAATTGATTATGAGAAGGTCAAATTTTTTTAGGAGTAAAGAATGTTTTTAACCCAAGTTAATTTCAATTTTCATTTTCATTGGTTAATAGATTATAAGTTTAAGGAATTATTATATATAATAATAATATTGTTATTTAAGATCGAATCAGATTGTAAAAACAGTAATTCTTATGGAACTTGTTTTAATGAAAAAGGGAACCCCCCCTTAAGGAAGATTGAGTTGGGTAAATTATTATCATTGGCTTATACCTTATTAGCAACATTTACTCTTGTGCAAATGGAAGTGTAAGGTAAGGATTGTTATTTTAGATGATAGATCTCTCTCGCGCTTAATTATTTAAGGTTGAATGATTATTGTGGATCTTAGATTTTGCGCTTTGGAAAAGTAATGAAGGGATGTTTGTTCTACATGATAGAATCTCTCACGCTTAAATATATAAAGTATGGACGATTTTTGTAGCTACTTGGCACCGCAAAAAGTAATTGAATATATACCTTACACCATCAATGTGTTGAGATTAAGAATAAGTTGTTTGCACGCATTAATTTAATGTGGAATATGATTAACAAAGTATTTAGATTACTTGCGCGCCTTTTAGTAATGTTATTTTAGTTGATAATATGTTTGGATTCAAATTTTCTTCCTCAAGTGCCATGGAATAAACATAATGATTCTCTTACGCCTTGGATTATAAATTGGTAATTAGCTCGCGCCTTGATTAAATGTGATGTATGGATGATGGTGGGTTAAGTTTACTATTTGCGCCATAAAAATCAATTGATTACACTTTCAATTACTCGTGCGCAATGTAACTATGTGGATGCAGGAATTCCTAAGTGCTTAGATTAACTGTGCTCTTTGTAATGATGTTGATTTATGTCCAATTCAGTACTTGGATCACACACGCATCTTGGATGTTAATGACAAATTGTGATCGAATTTATTGATTGATTTTTTTCACATTGAACCTAATCGATGATTTACTGGCGCCATGGATATTACTATGATTATTATTGTGACATTTGTTAGCATTTGTTAATGATGGTGCATGTTTTAATTTAGCGAATAAGATTAAATGCATGCTTGAATAATGTATTGCATAATGTTTAGATCTTACTCTTCTTGCGCGCATTGAAAATTTATTGTAACAAATGATGGTTTAGATGTCATAATTCTCGCGCACCTTGGAATAATTGTCGAATTGGGTTGACTTCGTCGCACCCTAATTCATGTTGTGCAAGACTAATTAGTAACTAGTTTTATCTCACACTTCATTTAAGTTAGCTTGTGAATGTTATGGAATTATTTACTCTAGCGCACAACGATTAATTGAATATCAATACATGTGATTGATGGGGTGATGGTGTCGCTCTTATTATGATGTTTTAATTTCCTAATGCAACACTAAAAGAAAAAAAAAATGACCTGTTGTACGTCACTTGTTGTCGTAACGGCGGGGTCGTTACAAGGTGTCCTAGAAAACAACAAATTGATTTAACATTGTCAGATTTTAAAATAATTAATTAATGCATAATTTTATTAATTATAAATCCCATAAAAGTCTAAGACTATTCTAAGACAAAGCCTAAGTCTAAGTTTAGTTAGGGGACTAAAATAAAATGTTAAATAAAATAAAATATTAGAGATAAATCAATCTAAAGAAAAAGTGAGATAAATCTAAAGATTTGATATAATGTACATGTGGGCAAGAAAACACCAAAATGGAATTTTAAAATAAGAAAGGAATAAAGCATGATAGAATAGGTGTACACATAGAATGGTATCTAGAGTCTATCTACCACTAATCTAACTAGAAGAAGACCCATATTTTAACTCTAACTCATATATAGTAAGGAGTCAATCATTAAATGAGAATCTGAGGAATAAAGAGACAACTATGAGCGATTTAAGGAACACATTTGGCAAAATGTGAGGGAAGTGGACTTTTAATTAAAATAAAATATGTAATTTCTTGTGAAACTTGCGGAGAGGATGAATAATCCTAATTTATTTAATTAAAAATATAATTAATTGTGCATATGGACATGTGTCAGTGAGGAAATTCCTATAAAGCAAATGGTCTAGATGGGAAAGGGATGACACTGGTTATTGGTAAAGTTATGCTTCCAAATTATTTTTGACTGGTTTTACTTGTGAGAGTTGGGATACCAAGATTGATCTAGAGTGGTGGCTCTACCTTGCAAGACAAGCTTGGAGAAAGAGTATTTTTGGTTTGTGTGTTCTTGGCCCCTTTGTGTCTTGGGGGGCTAAGGGGGAAGAAGAGTACCCCTAGCATTAGCTGGGAGTTATTGGCGAAGTCTCTGTGATTAGCAAGCGTGAGGAAGGAATGAATGCCATTTGTTGAAGAACATCTTCGACTTTTTCATCTTTGGTTACGGTATTATTTTTTATTTTTGAAATTTTAATCAGTTAAAATTGTATACATAGTCTCTAGAAATATTGTCATAACTGAAATTTTATTTCTGATAACGAATTCACAAGTTATTGATGGGTTTTTTGTAATAAAATAAATTCTGGAATGTGATGCCATTTCAATTTCTCAACTAAGTATTCGGAAATTGTGTTATCTCTCCTTTCATTTGCCAATCTATTTTATTCTACTTGTTCACTGCTATATGGATTGACAATGGAGGAAGTTAGAAATTTTATCTACTTCTAGTTATTTTAACCAGAGCACGAGTTTTTATAGATCGTTGTCATTATGTTTTTGCCAAAAATTTAATTTATATTGTCTCGTTGAACCAAATTCATTTTCGTTGCTTGAATAATTGAACTTTCTGGAAAAATAAATCTCATGCCGATTTTAAATCTAGACTGACAACTTGAGGTGATCCTCTGTGGTTTCTATGAAGTTTTATTTCTTATTTAAATTTTTATTTTCGCTACATATGTTGATCAATTTTCCTTCTATTTGGTTGCGGAAATTTAATTGAATCCATGTTTGTTTATTCTATGTGATTAGATTTAATGTTGTTGAAAAAGAGAATGTGGGTATGGCTATTTAAACGAAAGCTCTCTATATGTTTGTAGAATTGAAAACGATTGAGAAATTTTACACACATCGCAAAGATGTCATTACTATGCTAATGGAATCTTCAATTTCATTTTGATTTGTGTCTTGATTTTTGTAAGGAATTTATCTTTTGCATGGTTGAAAATTTGTGTACGCCTCTTGAATGACCGACTGGATAATATAGATCCCCTCATCAAATTCGACCTTTGAGTTGGTTCCCATCTCTGATTTCAATAGAAAAACGATGGGAGGATTTACTTATTACATGCAAATTTTTGTGAGTTAATGTTGGGCGAATTTCCTATGTAATGTATAACTTGAATCTGGGTTGAATCCCATGCTAAAATCTTGCTGCGTTTTTGGAGTTTGGTAACTCTGTGTGACTGTTGTCCCATCTTTGAACAACCCATACTTTCAATTGATCAATTGTCCTTCCTCTTCCTTTGTCTTGAAATTTTTATAAACCTCAATTTTGGTGTTCTATTGGTTCACTGTAGGATGTTGTATGACTGGTAGTTGATATTATAAATTCGTTCTGGCAAAGAAACCTGTACAAATTCGAAGAGGGAATTTTTAAAGATCTTTGTATGTTAATTTATTTCTGGAAACAAAATTTTGGGGATCTATGCTTCCCAAGCCTGTAGAAGCTTATGAAAACATCAATTGGTTAACTGTTGTCAAAATATTGCAGCTCTGGCATTGTGGAATTTTTTTTTGTTTGGTAGAAAACAATCCCATAATTTAATTGAGCATTTACTATTCTGTGTATTTTTATTTTTCTGAATTTTAATTTTTAAGTATTATAATTCGTGGAACGAATTGGGGATACAACAAATAAATTGACCTTCTTAAGTGCCTCTACATTATTTACAGTCCTTTCCTTAAGGCTTAACCATTCTGAAATTGATTCGTTGCCTGTAAATTTTAAATTCAAAAATTTTAGAAATTTAGTTATGTTTCAAGGGTCGGATCAGGGGCCGGATCCAGGACCAGATTAAGTGTCGTATTGAGGGTTGGATTAAGGTCCGAGTTGAGGGCCAGATTAAGGTCTGTATGGAGGGCCGAATTGAGGTTTGGAATGAATTTCAGATTTTGTTTCACACCAGATCAGGGGCGGGGATAGATCTCATAACTCCTTTTTGTTTCTTTACTTGGAGATGTAATTTAGCATCTAGATATGTTTAATTGTTAAGCATAAGATTGGTCTTCCCTTAACTCCTTTGATACATTTTTAAGATAGCAATTTCCTTCTTACATATGGTTGAAATAAGGTTTGGTCTTCCTTAATACCTTTGAATCGAGTTGTAAGTTGAAATTGGATTCTTATATTATTGTTGGGTCTTCCTTTAGTTATTTTAATTGGGTTTATAAATCCACATTGGTTTATTTATTTTTATTGTTTAAATCAAACTTGATCTTCTTTAATTATCCTTATATATGGATATTGACGTAGCCGTGCCCTTACTGGAACGCCCACTTCTCCAGGACCTTCTTCCTCTCAGCCCGAAGAACTCGAAGGTTCTTCTAATTCCCTATCGGGAATTCTACACCCACAGTTCTCTTCGCAAGATCCCCCCTTTCCTTTGCTTGTCGGGGAATCAGGACTCGCGACTTCGCAAGTCTGGTGATCGAATGTTATACTCTCGGATCTTCGAGATCCGATATGAGTCAATGTGGACTTCTCTTTTCTCCTATCGGGACTTCGATTCTATCGTGACTTCGCTACTCGTGACACCAAACCCTTGGGTTTCCAACCTCCAATACCCGATGCGCCAAAACGACGATGTCGGGACTTCGAACTTCACGGGATCGCGAATCCAAATGTCTAATACTCGAAACTTTTCGCAGCGAAACCCCGATAGCTCGCATCACCTACCACGTCACCAACTCCTGTGGCCCACACTATGTTCGCAACTGTCGGGATATCGCGTATCCCAATATCGCGATTCCCGTGGCCAAATATTCAATCCCTTTCTCGCGAAACCCCGATAGGCGATCTCGCGATTGATCCCACGGCCCTGACTGGCTTGGATCAACCGCTCGGCCCCTCCTGAGATTTTAACCCTTGATACCTTCGATGTATCTTCCCCGCTCTTGTGTGATATGAGACGACACACAGAATGTCGCGGATTCTCCTCGGATAATTTCGACCGTCCTTCCTTCCTTTGGAAAATCTACGAAATAGCTGAGTGTTCTTCGATGGAACTTGTCACCCTGCGTGTAACTTACGACGCTTCTTGCCAACCTGTCAAGGTGCGACCTTTCTTCGCTTCCTTTGGAGATTACTCAAGGTTCTAGACCTCCTGAGCTTACCCATGATTCTTCGGTCCTCTGAGAACTTTTTGCACGCACTCCTTGCGGAAACTGTTCAACAACGTCGAAGTGTTGAAGTCACTCGACTCTGCGCAACTCCTGCGGCAACAGTCTTCAATACCCTTGCTCAAAATTGCAACTCTGAGACTTAGCTTAGAATGCACACTCCTTGCACGGCTTCTGTAACCCACTTTCACTCTTGGCCGAATGAGAATAAAAGTTCACTATTTGAGCCTTATGTCAACGCACTCCTTGCGGATGACTTCAACGGCACTCCTTGCAGGAATTCTTGCTCAAACAGAGAAACAATTGAAACTCATTTTCACTTCCTCTCAGACTTCAACTCAACCATGAAGTCACATACACAGCATATAAAAGAAAATGGATAACAGGAAGTGAACATTCATGAGCATATCAACATCTATACACAGAGAACAACACAAACCATGAATTTGAATCAAAGCTTCTTTCTATTAATTCAAATATTTGTACATGGGTGCTTTCCATACAATTCTCTGCACGCTCTTTTCTCTTCTGAATGCTCTGAATAATAATAATCTTACAATGTACAAGGAGGGTGTCTATATCTCGTTTCCCTCTTGCGCTCTAAAGCTATCAAATCTAGAATTAAATTCCTATCTAACTGCATTAAATCTATTAAATGTCGTCTATCTACCTAAGGACGAGAGCTATCCGCTCAAGGTCCATTACAATATACAAGGTGTGCTTCATTAAATCCACAGATTAATGTTTGCGCAACAATATCAAAGTGTTTTCAAAATTTGTGATGGCGCTATCCAGCTGTCTTCCGCTTCCGCGCTGGCTCGCTTGATGTGCTAGCGATGCTCCTGCATCATACTCCTCAGCTTGAAAACTTTCATGGGATCCTGTCCATGAGCTCCTGCACGGTCTGTCCATGCTTCTGTATCTCCGCTTCTGTTTCCCAGCTAGCATCTTCCACTGGGTGATTCTTCCACTTGACCAGATACTCGAAGTATTGTTTTCTCCTGGTCTTCTTTCCCACTCTCTTGTCCAATATGCATTCCATCTGCAGCTTCTCTGCTACTGGCAATTGCTTCATCCAATGGATTACTAGCTCCTCAGTTCCAGTCTCTATTTCTCCAGCCCTGTATGGGTATAAATCTATGATATTGAATATCGGAGATATCCCGATGCCACCCGGAAACTCAATCTCATAAGCATTTTCTCTTAATTTTCTCAAGACCTTGCATGGCCCATTTTTCTTCATCTTGATTTTATTGTATGTTCCCCTTGGGAACCTTTCTTTTCTTAAGTGCGCCATAACTAGATCACCAAATTCAAACTGAAGTTGTCTCCGATGATGATCTGCCCTGCGCTTGTACGCCTGACTTGAATCTTGCAGTTGCTGTTTCACCTGGTTGTGAAGTTCCTTCATCGCCTCAACGAATTTTTTCTGCATTAGCGCTGCTAGTTGCAATCTGTTATGAATCTTGCAATTCAAAAACTCCTCTCGGCTGTGTCCCATATACAACCTGAAATGGACTCTTCCATGTACTTCGATTCACTAAATCATTGTATGCAAACTCAGCTTGTGGTAATATGTTGTCCCAACTGCTGTGGTGCTCGGTCACCAAGCTTCTCAGTAAGTCTCCCAGACTTATGTTGACCACTTCTGTTTGTCCATCCATCTGAGGATGATAAGAAGAAATAAACATCAAGTTAGTCCCCAGCTTCTTCCATAAGGTCCTCCAAAAATGCCCTATGAATTTTGTGTCTCTATCCGAAACTATACTTTTCGGCAATTCATGAAGTCGAATGATCTCCTTAAAAAACAGATTTGTGATGTGAGTCGCATCGCTGGTCTTCTGGCATGGAATGAAGTGTGCCATTTTAGAAAACCTGTCTACTACCACAAAGATGGAATCAACACCTCTTTGTGTCCTCGGCAATCCCAATACAAAATCCATGCTTATCGCCTCCCATGGCCTCTCTGGTATGGGAAATGGTTGATAAAGACGTGCATTTTGTTTCCTTCCCTTCGAATGTTGGCAAACCCTACATCTGTCAACGAATCTCTTAACATCTTCTCGCATCCCCGGCCAAAAATATGACTCATTCAGCTTCGCGAATGTTTTTTCATGGCCAAAATGTCCTGCTAAGCCACCACTCTGTTTCTCCTTTAACAAGTTCTCTCTCATGGAGCATTTTGGAATACATAGTTGATTGCCTCTGAACAACTATCCTTCCTGGATCATATAATCCATCCAAGGGCTTCTGTCTTTGAGAACTGGATTCTCAGCTACTTCATATGCCTCCGCAAAATATGCATCACTTGCATACATATTCCTGAGATCCTCAAAACCCAATGTTTTTACTCGGAACTCTTGCAACAAAAAACATTTCCTGCTCAAAGCATCAGCCACTTTGTTAGCAGTACCTGAAACATGTTTAATCACAAATGTGAAATTCTGCATATACTCTACCCATTTTGCATGTTTCTGATTCAACTTCTCCTGTTGAGTCACAAACTGTAATGCATGATTATCACTATACAAAACAAATTCCTTTGGGATCAAGTAATGCCTCCACTTCTTCAGCGCCTGTATGATAGCATAAAATTCTTTATCATATGTGGAGTATTTCAATTTTGCCTCATCCAACTTCTCACTGAAATATGCAACTGGTATGTCTTCCTGACTCAAGACCGCTCCTATGGCAAATCCGCTTGCATCACATTTCACCTGAAATGTTTTCTGGAAATCCGACAACACTAACACTGGTTGTTCCATGATCTTCCACTTCAACAGATTGAAGCTCTTCTTAGCCTCCACTGTCCAATGAAAAGACTTATGCTGCTTCTTCACTGTATCCATCATCGCTGCGCTAATCCCACTGAAATTCCTGATGAACTTTCGGTAGAAACTAGCTAATCCATGAAAACTTCTCACCTCGAAAATATTTCTCGGTGATGGCCAATTCTTGATCACTTCCACTTTATCTGGATCCATCCTCAACTCATTAGCCGAAATAAAAAAACCCAAGTAAATGAGCTCTGTCTTCATAAATGAGGACTTCTTCATATTAATCAATAGCTTCTCCTACAGTAGCTTCTTCATCACGATGGCCAAATGCTTCAGGTGTTCAACCTCTGATTTACTGTAAATCAGTATGTCATCCAAATACACAATGACAAACTTCCCGATGAACTCCCTCAGGACTTCATTCATCAATCTCATAAAGGTACTCGGTGCATTTGTTAAGCCAAACGGAATGACTAGCCATTCATACATACCTTTGTTGGTTTTGAAGGCTGTCTTCCATTCATCACCATCTCTCATGCGAATATGGTGGTATCCGCTCTTCAAATCTATCTTTGAAAAATAATTTTCCCCACTTAGGCAATGCATCAGATCATCCATCCTCGGTAATGGAAACCTGTATCTAATGGTTATCCTGTTGATGGCTCTCGAGTCGGTACACATCCTCCAACCTCCATCCTTCTTCGGACTGAGTACTGTTGGAACAAAACATGGACTCAAACTTTCTCTGACCAATCCTTTGTCCAATAACTCCTCGACCTTCTTCTTAACCTATTCATTTTCCTGCGGCGTCAACCTATACGCGGCTTTGTTCGTCAAACTGGCTCCTGGTATGAGGTCTATATGATGACTCACGCTCCTCATCAGTGGCAACGAACGAGGTAATTCATCCACTATGATGTCAGCAAATTCTTCCAACAGTTCCTGAACTTCATCTGGTAAATCGTCCACTCTTGTGCTAGTCAGAACAATTCTCGGTTTTCTGACCACAAAGAATTGTGGATCTTCCTTCTTCTTCACTTCTGTAAGAAGTTCCTTCCCACTCATGAGAAGTATTGTGTTGCTAACTTCTGGCTTCATCTCCTTTTCCTTTATCAGAAGAAACATATGGGTTCTCCCATTCTTCTCCAGGGTATATGTGTTCATTCTCCCATCATGAATCACATTTATGTCATATTTCCATGGTCTACCCAGCAATAAATGACATACATCCATAGGAATGACATCACAGAGTACTTTATCATTATACCCTCCTATCTTGAATTCAACTAAACATTGTTTAGTGACACATACCTGATGTCCCTTCTGTAGCCATGAAACCTTGTATGGATTCGGGTGATTAGTTGTCTCCAGCTCTAGCTTTTCCACCATCTTGGTTGAAATGAGATTATCTGTGCTATCGCTATCCACGATAACCTTGCACACCCTATCCTTGGTCTTGCAAGCTATTCTGAACAGTCTGGTCCTTTGAGCTGAGTCCTCCACCTCCTTCCCGGGTGTTAAGAGAACTTTACGCATCATCAGCGACCTTCCACCTTCTGTGTCTTCAACCTCAACATCCCGTCTCTGCACTTCGGTGATGTGAGCTTATCCTGACTCCTTCTTTTTCTCTAGACACTCATAAGACTTGTGCCCATTCTTTCCACATGTGAAGCATGTGAATACTCCACCTCTTCCTCTACCTCGACCTCTAGTATGAGGAAAAGTATTTCCATCAGCATATCCTCCACTCTGCTCTGTATGCTGCCCTCTCTGTTCAACATATGGTCCCCTCTGTGAGGTCCCACCTCTTTCAACCTTACCATGAGGTTTCTTCCATTCCTCCTTGGGCTTCTGATATTTCTCCTGGGAAACTACTTTGCCCCTAGGCTGACTTCTGCCTCGCCCTTCCTGACCTTGCTTACGGCTCATCTTCTCCTCAACTTTTAAAGCCATCTGATAAGCATCCTCCACAGTTCGGATGGTTACCATGCTCAATTCATCCTGAATGTCGTATCTCAAACCATTCAGATATCTAGAAACCTTCTCATCATCGCTCTCCCGATGACCTGCCCTGATGTTCAGTCGATAGAATTCCTCAGTGTATTCTTTCACTGTCATCAGCTTCTGTCTCAGGTTCTGCATTCTCCTGAACAAAGTAATTTGATAGTCTCTTGGGATGAACTTCGCCTTCATCTTCGCGATCATTCTATCCCAACTCTTTATCTTCTGCTTGGCTTTGCATCGTCTGTCATCTTGTAGCTCATCCCACCACAATGTTGCATGTCCTTTCAAGCGCGTCACAGCATGCTTGACTTTATTGTCTTCTTCGACATCTTCATAGTCGAAGTAAGTGTCAAGAGCTCTAATCCAATCTAGCAGCTCCTCGACATCCAAAGTTCCCTCATAAACTGGAATGTCCATTTTCGCCTTTGCGCCCATCCTGGCAATATCTTTGATCAACCGCTCGGTTGATGCATCCTCTGTTGTGACCTCTTCTTCATGTACAACTTCCATCTCATCTTTGGAATCACTAATATCTCCTGCACTGGCTGTGTGTCTCTGATTTGTCTCCATATCTTCAAGTCTTGCTCGGAGATCTCTCATTTGTCTCTCCATTTCTGGATTGACTACCTGCCTACCTCTTCTTCTCACCTCCCTTTCCTCGGGATCAGGTGATTGTCTTTCTCTTCTGGGTGGCATGGCGAATTTCCTTCTCTTCTACAGAAAGAAAAGAGATAACCTGGCTCTGATACCACAACTGATGTAGCTGAGCCCTTACTGGCACACCTGCTTCTCCAGGACCTTCTTCCTCTCGGCCCGAAGAACTCCAAGGTTCTTCTAATTCCCTATTGAGAATTCTACACCCATAGTTCTCTTCACGCGATCCCCCCTTTCCTTTTCTTGTCGGGGAATCGAGACTCGCGACTTCGCAAGTCTGGTGATCGAATGTTATACTCTCGGATCTCCGAGATCCGATATGAGTCAACGTTGACTTCGCTTTTCTCCTATCGGGACTTCGGTTCTATCTCGACTTCGCTACTCGTGACACCAAACCCTTGGGTTTCCAACCTCCGATACCCTATGCATCGAAACGCCGATGTCAGGACTTCGTACTTCGCAGGATCACGAATCCAGACGTCTAATACTCGAAACTTTTTGCAGCGAAACCCTGATAGCTCGCATCACCCGCCACATCACCAACTCCTATGGCCCACACTATTTTCGCAACTGTCGGGATATCGCGTATCACAATATCGCGATTCACGTGGCCAAATATTCGATCCCTTTCTCGCGAAACTCCGATAGGCGATCTCGCGATTGATCCAACGGCCCTGATTAGCTTGGATCAACGGCTCGGCCCCATAAGCTTTTAACCCTTGATACCTTCGTTGTATCTTCCCCTCTCTTGTGTGAGATCAGACGACTCACAGAATGTCGCAGATTCTCCTCAGAGAATTCCAATCGTCCTTCCTTCCTTTGGAAAATCTACGAAATAGCTGAGTGTTCTTCGACGGAACTTGTCACCTTGCGCGTAACTTACGATGCTTCTTGCCAACCTGTCAAGGTGCGACCTTTCTTCACTTCCTTTGGAGATTACTCAAGGTTCTAGACATCCTGAGCTTACCCACGATTCTCCAATCCTCTGAGAACTTTTTGCACGCACTCCTTGCGGCAACTCTTCAATAACGTCGAAGTGTTGAAGTCACTTGACTCTACACAACTCCTGCGGTAGCAGTCTTCAATACCCTTGCTCAGAATCTCAACTCTGAGACTTAGCTTAGCCTGCGCACTCCTTGCACAACTTCTGTAACCCACTTTCACTCTTGGTCGAATCAGAATAAAAGTTCACTATTTGAGCCTTCTGTCAACGCACTCCTTGCGGACGACTTCAACTGCACTCCTTGCAGGAATTCTTGCTCAAACAGAGAAACAATTGAAACTCATTTTCACTTCCTCTCAGACTTCAACTCAACCATGAAGTCACATACACAGCATATAAAAACAAATGTATAACAGGAAGTGAACATTCATGAGCATATCAACATCTATACACAGAGAACAACACAAACCATGAATTTGAATCAAAGCTTCTTTCTATTAATTCAAATATCTGTACATGGGTGTTTTCCATACAATTCTCTGCACGCTCTTTTCTCTTTTGAATGCTCTCAATAATAATAATCTTACAATGTACAAGGAGGGTGTCTATATCCCGTTTCCCTCTTGCGCTCTAAAGCTATCAAATCTAGAATTAAATTCCTATCTAATTGCATTAAATCTATTAAATGCCGACTATCTACCTAAGGACGAGAGGTATCTGCTCAAGGTCCATTACAATATACAAGGTGCGCTTCATTAAATCCACACATTAATGTTTGCGCAACAATATCAAAGTGTTTTCAAAATTTGTGCTGGTGTTGTCCAGCTGTCTTCCGCTTCCGCGTTGGCTCGCTTGATGTGTTGGCGATGCTCCTGCATCAGATATGCAATATAGCATATAATTTATCTTATCTAATTCTTAATTATGGGTTGAGCTTCTTATAGTTTCTTGCAATGAAAATGTAAGGTAGTCTTGGAATCTTTCCATATTCCTTGTTATGATTGAACCGATTCGTTATTTTCAAATGGATATGCAAGTAGTAGACTTCTTATTAATTGCTATTTATGATTGTTTTTTATTAGTTTTATAAATTCAATACATAATGCAAAGTAGCATCTAAATTTAATGTATTTCTTAAAAAGATTGATCTTCTTGTGGTTTCTTGCAAATGAATATATAATTTTATCCTTTAAATTCCTGATATATATTATTAGAAGATATTCCTTAATATGAAGATGCATAGCTGAGCTACATGAGACTAAGATTTTGCTTATGCTCTTTGGGTTATTATTCTTTATGTAAAAGCCTCTTACTCATTTACACTCAATGTTGCTTGAAGATTCATTATGTAGAGTAGATTATTATTTTCACTATGATGAATTGATGGTTAAGTATGCTGATAATTATAGTTTTGAATAGTGGTGTATGATTGAATTAATGGGAATTATATACTTCCTTGTTGCTCGGAACAGTCGGCAGTCCTGAGACCTTAAGTGGTCAAAATCAATCGAATGAATCCTGGACTTGAGTGTTGTTTATGTGTCTTGGAGGTCATAACCATGCAGGATAGGTTGGGCGGGTAGATTCCTTATGTTATCTTTATAAGATACGATTGATTTAATAATAGTGATGTTTCTTTTAGTTGATTGTGATGAAATTCATTGTGTAGTTATTAATACATGTTATGACACATTTTCACTTGTACTAACATTTGTTCAAAAAAAAAATATTTACCTCTTTTGTACATCACTAATTGTTGAAGTAACGTAGGCGTCGTTACAAAATACACAACAAGAAAAAAGTTTTCTTTCCATTGACAATTTTCTTCAATTACACAAATTTGTCTACCAATTACACAACAAGACAAAATTTTGTTTTCCAACGACACTAAAAAACAAAAAACGTGTTTGTTGTTGTTGTTTCTGTGTGCATATGTTGATATAGTGTCGCATTTTTTGGAGAGAAAGAGGATGAGAATTATTCTTTCCTCATATCCTTGTCCAGTGCACGTATTCTTGGAATTCATGTGCCTTGAAGTGAGCATGC
>ML778720.1:55673-77114 GCA_009831015.1 Picea engelmannii
ATTAATGTATATCTGTGTTTATGGTTGCATCTCTGATACATTTATGTTATATTATTGAATATCTGCAATATCTTTGTGCATTTCTTTATTATATCTCCGCTCTCATTTCGTGCTGAAAATAATCCAGATCAAAAATGCTTGATGCCAAGTCCTAGTTAGACTCACTCTCATTTGGTATGGTAAATTATGACCATTATGTGGGCTTGGTCACCAATTAAGGATTTAGATTACAGATAAGGACAACAAATTGTCCTCCAAACAATTCTTGTTAAGTGTAAATCTAATTAATTAAAAAAAAAAACTATTTAATTTAACTATATCTAACGTATCGTAATCAAGAGATTTTTTAAATATAAACACATTACTAGATGATATTACTCATTACATAAATATTTCATGATAAACAAAAATATGTGAAATCAATAATGCAATAGATATAAATCATAAAAAGTTATACATTGCAACTTCAACACCCTCACTACATCCATAAGAAACCACAAATGATTAAGTTTCTCAAATGAAAAACACAAAAATAGTTTGTATGAAATATTACTCAAGAAACTTAAAAACAAATTGGATATGTACAGTAGTCTCATACGCAAATGACTACTTTTATGGTCGCCAAAATGCCTTCTGTTCTTTATAGCATGAGATAAGAATATCATCAATATTACATCAAGAAAACTTCCTCCTCTCTTATGTGGAGCTCTCTTTTATAGAATAAGAGAGACTTTTCAAATTATGTAACTGTTAAGAATGCAGTTACATATCTTCATTTCAACTATTTTTTCTTGATCTATAATTTGAACACAATTCATAATTCGTTGTAAAGTATTTAGAAATATAAAATTATGACTATTTATCTTAAGCAATATAATATCATAAGCAAGGTTATTATAAAAAAAATGTAATAAGTGTCACTTTTAACCACTTGAACCTAATATAAATAATTGGTTGTTCATTTCATTGTTATCTATTTGTACTATTTTTATCATACAAGCCAAATAGCCAACACCTTGTACATAATTAGTTGTCCAATTTATTATTAATCATTTTCCTTATTTTATATAGTATAGTCTATCATGGCCAACAAGGTGGGTAAAAAGCTTTTTTAAGAGAACAATGTTTTTTTCTTTAGAAACATTAAAGGGATGAAGATTTTGAGAATTAATCATCGTAAATTAAATCTCAACATAAGAAAGGCCACTATACAACAAGTTTTTTAACAAAATCCAATGAGTCCCACTCTAAGCCACTTGATTCTCATATATAATTAGTTGTAGATTATATTAATACCCTTTTCCAATTTTTATTTTTATGTTAAGAAGTATTAATCTAAAATGGAATCTTTGTCCACTAAATTATTTAATCATTAATTGTAATAATTTAGTTTACAACTAATTTCCTAGGTGATAGTGAGACTTATTAGATTTTGTTGAAAAATTGTGTATATTGGTTTTGTCTATGTTGAGATTTCATTTTAAGAAGTATTAATGTGAAATCAAATCTTACCCTAGAAAAGGCTACAACAAATTCTCATAAAAATCAATTAAGCCTTATTAGTAACCATGCAAGTATCATATATAATGTCACCATTAGTTTAATAAATATCTTAAAATTAAGGCATAACCTATTTCACCACAAAACATAAAAAATAACCATGATTATTTATAGATGGGTGCAATACACATATTTACCCTTCCATACATCCTTGTGAGGGATGCTCAGGAAAACCTTTAATCATCATCCACATTCCATGAATCATTTACACACTTGCAATTGCTACCCCTCACCCACAAGAATGGGTGGTGAGGATTTGTACATATTCATCCCTCCCATTTGTTGACGGGTCCAAATGGCATGTCAATCGGGTAATAGGAAAATGATTGATGTTGAGTCGCGTTTAGACTCACTATCATTTGGTATGGTAAATTCAGACCAATATGTGGGATCGGTTTCCACTTAAGGATTTAGGTTACAAAGAAGGAGGACAAATTGTTCTCCAAAGAATTCTTCCTAAATGTAAAACTAACTAATTAAAAAAATATTAAAAATCATGAAATTTAACTATATCTAACCTATCCTAATCGTGATATTTTTTAAAATATATAAAAATTATTAGATGATATTACTCATTACATAAATATTTCATTACAAACAACAACATGTGAAATCAATAATGTAATAGATATAAATCATAAATAGTTATAGATTACAACTGCAACAACATCAATGCATCCATAACCAGAATATCAGAATAAAATTATACTTGAAGATCTACCTCTAAATGTTGCACGAACTATTAGAAAGAGAATAATGGTTATAAAAGAGCATGCAAAGAACAAGACAAGAGATATGATGGATTATATCTTAGCACGATTTATTTCGATAACTCCACAATTGGGTTCTTTGATGGAGTTGTTGTTGGAGGTATATCTGGAGTTGGCTTGTTTCTCAAGTTAAATACAGATCATGTGTACAGAGATTTTTTTGCAGGAGGTGAAGGAAACAACATCAAATAAGAGACCTTGGGACTATGGGGCCTTCTCTCTTTTTCTAAAAGGCTCTGAATATATCATTTGATGGTTGCAAAAGATTTTAAAGTGGTTCTAGACCGATTTTAAAGTGGTTCCCTTTATTTCCCATGTAAAGGGAAGATCCTAGATCTGAAAATACATTTCACTGGGATAAAATGAATGCATACGCATGGGAAATAAAACTCTGAGTGAGACTCTCTCTCCAAAAGATCTTTGGTTTTCCCTATTGGTTGGATGCATTTCGAGGATTCCCACATGGAATCTATGATGAGTGCAGAGCGTTACTATATTTTCTAAAGTACTCCATCCTTTTGTATATTCCATTTTGGACAGGAAAGTTCAATTTTGATATGTTTTTTTTTTAAATGTACATAGTTGCAACTTGCAAATCTCTATATGGAATGAAGAACTAATATGATATATAAGGTATTATAAGAACAACATCAAGGATGTTATGTGATGCAATCTATACTTCTATATAGACCCCAATGTAATAGAAAGTTTCTCTTGATTCAATAATGAATAACAGTGAAACTGCTTTTTCTGCATGAAAAAAAACAACAACTTGAATTGGGCTAATGGTTCATAACACATGTTTTTTTTTAAGAAGTTACAAGTTTAAATTCAAAGGGGGTAAGGTAACTATAGCTTCATAGAATTTACAATTACTTATTTGTAAAGTGGCTTAAGTTCCTTAAGTGGTTTGTAATGGGAAAGACATCCACTGTCGTGAGATGCCTATGGGTTTTGAGTGGCTTGTAAGAGGAAATAAATCCACTCTTGTGATATGCCCATGAGTTTTGAGTGGTTTGTAAGGGGAAATACATATACTCTTATGAGATGCCTATGTGTCTTGGGCTGACAATCTCTTAACCAATTAAAAGCACTTTTAATTCTCACTCCAATACTAAAAGAAACTCTCATCTTATATAACATTTATAAGAAAGTGAGTCATATACTTTTTAATATTATTTAACATTAATCCTATACATGAAAGTAGAAACTACCTCAAATTTCATTTTAACCACTTATCTTGAAGAAACAAAATTATATATATTAACATGATAAAAATAAAAACTTTACTCTTACTTATATATAAACACAATTAAAATTTTCATTTTTATTGTTATTATATAAACTTAAATATCAAAATATAAAAAATACAAAAAAAAAAATGAATATATCCATAAATAACTAAAGTAAACATTAGATTTGTTTCATTTTTAATAAGTATTAATATGAAACAAAATAGAAAAAAAAATTCCATCCAAAAAAGTTTTTAACAAAAAATAGTAAATATAATAATATCATAGAAAAGGTCATTATACAACAAAATGTAATATGTCTCACTTTTAACAACTTAAAACCTAATATAAATAATTAGTTATCCATTTTATTATTATTTATTTATCCTATTTTATTATACAAACCAAATAACCAACACAAATACTAAAGCATCTCTACTGTAAAAGATGCTAAAAAGTATGAACTAAATCTCAAGCAAAATAATCAACACAAATAATAAAACATATCTACAGAAAAAGATACTAAAAAGTATAAATTAAATCTCAAGCCAAACAGCCAACGCAAATACTAAAGCATCTCTAAAGAAAAATATGCTAAAAAAATTTAAACTAAATCTCAACATAAACAAGCTTATTATAAAAAACCATTAAAAAAATCAAACAAATATCACTATAGCTCTTTTGAGTATTATTACTCATTTATGTTATTTTATATAGTACAAGCCAAGATGGCCAACAAAAGTGGACAACTATTCATTGTTTTTTAATAGAATGGTGTTTTTTTTCCTTTAGAAATATTAAAGGAATGAATATGTTGAGAATCAATCATCTTAAATGAAATCTCAACATAAGAAAGGCCACTATATAACAATTTTCCAATGAACCACTATAAGCCACTTGATTCTCATATATAATTAGTTGTAGATTATATTAGTACCTATTTTCTGCTCTTTTTTTTAATATTTATGTTAAGATGTGGCATCCCCATCCGATACGACTCCTATGATGTACAATCGGTAAAATCACCCTTAAGTTTTTTTCTTTTTTTGTGTGTGTGTAGGAAGGTAATAATGACATAATACTCAACATCGCAATACGACGACGATCACGACGCATGCAACTCACACAACAAAAACTTAACGACCTAACATAAAATCACATCAAGCACTTGGAAGCAATGTACGACATTCAACCAACGAAGAATAAGAATGACTACCCTCTTGTCCTACCCTACAATGGTTAGGACCTCCAAGACACATCGGCAACGCTCAAGCCCAGGTTCCCATCGATTTTGACCATTTAAGGTCTTAGGGACGGTGACTGTTCTGAGGAACAAGGAGGTGTCTACATCCCACCTGACACAAGAAGAACAAGCCTACTAAGCTAAGGACAATCATCCTAACAACCCAACATTAATTACACAAGTAACTAGAACCCTTACAGTGAGCAAACCAATAACATTAAATGTTTACAAAACCAAGTACAAACATTAATTAAAATGAACAACAACACCCTCAATGGGAAGCGCAAGCTAAAAATGACTTCGTCAACAACCCAACCATTAATCACGTCTAAAATAGTCCAACTGACCATCGTGTTTAACATTGGTTACTCATCCAATAGTAAGTCAAATTCAACTAGTCCATAAATTACAATTCTATATTAACATAAAAATCAACAAGTCTGATTGCAATTACATCAATGTATGCCAATCTAAATTAACATTTATAAGTGTATCAAGTGAGAAAGTCTAAATCATAGTTGGGTCATCAACGTACCATCAATTTAATCCTTAATGCAATCATAGTTGAGAATGTCATGTAAGACATTAACAGTTGTTGCTATATAACATTTAACCAATAGAACTGGTCATTCCACTAAATGATCAGTAGAGAAAATATCAGAGGCTAGGCATTAAAACTTAATATCATAACACAGTGATTTGATTGAAAGAGATATAACATTTACTCACTATACTTATTACAGTATTGCCTTGAAAGTATAACATTTAATCAAAATTATATGACATTGACAAATAATATGGTATTTCCTTAATTTAGCAAGCTTAATCTCTACTTGGGCCAATACTCACTAATCTTATTTAACCATTAATCACAATCTAAATGGGAAATTCTAAAATAATACCAAATTACAATCTAACTATCACTTAATGATATATAACCACATTAGCTATATCAACGCAGAATGCTAAATATGACACTGGTAAACAATTAATTACACATGTCGTCTATCTATAGTAACTATATCAATGTCTAACTGTCTATTCACATAAAGAAGAAAACCTCTTGACTAACAACATCGATGTAGCAATTAATGTTTGCAGCGAGGATGTTGGGTATAATCAAATTGTCGGAGAAAGAAGGACAATACAACCACAGAACGATCAACTCGTGGTCATACTACAACAAACTTAATCAACAATTTGATGTCAAAATGTGGTCCTTAAGGAAGTAAACACAACCATCCTTAATGTCATGTCATGGTAATAAAATCGGTGTAACAGTAATGAATGAAATCCGTGTAACAGTAAACGAAGTATAAGTTCACACTTGTCAGTAATTAAAATTACAGTGCCAAAATTACATTTTTGATGCTGTCAAGCCAGTGGTTGTACATTTAAAATGAAGTTCCATCAATGAAATTCGTATTTGGCAATAATAATATTTCATTGCCGGAATAGATTCGTGGTGCCAAGTCACGGTAACAACAAGAAGGTAGATTCGTGATAGTAGGAGTTGTGATAATAAAATCTGGGTAACAACAAAAATCTGGGTAACCAAAATCATGGTAAAATAATAGCAACTCAGTCACATTTATTGGGCGAAAACCGTGGGCATTTTAACACGAATCTATGTCATCCCTTAAAAGAAAAAACGTGGCAATTACAACAAGCTCTGGAAACATTCTAAAGGAAAAATTGTGGGTAATTACAGTAACACAGTCAACTTCTGATTATCAAAAATGTGATCATTCCAACAAGTAAAGTTGTGATTTAAATGGATAAAATCGTGGGTGAATTCTACTTCAACACAATCACAATTTTAGATGGAAAAATCGTGGTGAAAAACACACCCGAAGGAAATTACCTATTTTATGTCATGAAATAACAAAAAAAATGGTGTACCATCACACCAGAAGGGGATTTTGTTTTTCCTCTTGTTAAATAACAAGCAATTTGTTGTACCATCACACCGAAAGGGGATTTCATTTTTCCTTTCATTAAATAACAAGAAATCTGTTGTGCCATCACACCAGAAGGGGATTTCGTTTTTCCTGTCATTAAATAACAAGAAATTCGTTGTGCCATCACACCAGATGGGATTTCATTTTTCCTGTCATTAAATAACAAGAAATTCATTGTGCCATCACACCAGAGGGGATTTCGTTTTTATTTTTTGTCATTGTATAATAACAAAATCATTGTGACAACACACCATAAGGGAATTATGTTTTTCCTATCATTAATAATAATAAATTACTGTAGTAACCAAGGGGAAAAACACAAAAAAAAAAGTTCATTCCAGAATACCAAATATAAAAATGCAGACAGAGAATCAAATTGTTTTTCCATTGTGAGAATACCAAAACAACACAGACATCAGTAAGAGGAACGCAAGGATCCAATGGGAAGGGTCCTGGAATGATTGCGGGGGTTCTATTAGTCAAGGCATAGAGAAAACCGACCATGACACCAAATAATCCACATGCAGAGGTCGTTGCCAGATGGTGGAATCAACAGTCAGCCAGGGACAAACATCAAGGGTAGTTGGCTAACAGGTTCGTCCTTCGATCATCATCCTCGCACAGAAAAGTAGGGCGTTGAGATCCATAGGTCTTACACTAATGCGACGACCGTAGATCAGGCTACTGGCTGACTGCTTAGGCGAGGACTGGTGAGCTAGGGATGAAGGCTAAACAATCACGAAGGTCACAATAAACACATCAAGGTGGTCAAGACATGTGGGAAAGAAAAGGCCATGGGAGTCAACAACCATCGATCTAGGCTAAGGAAAGTTTTAGTCATCAATTTAAAAAAAAAAATCAGTTTACTTCTCCATTAAATAAGCAGATCCAAACATAAGTCCTAATACATTCTACCATACAAAAATGAAGAAAGTGTATCGTTTCCTGTTCAGAGTGGATGTCTCGTGTGCTCCTTGTAACTCTCACATGTTGACCAGTGAGACTTCACCGGTACCTCTAAGCCAATGCTAGGGGTACTCTTCTTCCCCCTTAGCCCTCCGAGCCGCAAAGGGGCCACAAACTCACTATCCAAAGATTTTGACTAGCTCCCAACTCCCCTCACAAGGCTAAGCTACCACTCCTCACCAAGCTGGGTATCCCAACTCCCATAGGGTAAGCCAGTCAAGTAGATATTTCTACAGCGTAACGTTACCCAAACAGAAGCTCCCCAACCTCCATCTCCTCTGTTCATTATATAGAGTTTCGTGGTTCCTTACTTTCCTAAAATCTCATTTAATTAAGTTTTTAAAATTTAATTCCTAAAAATTCCTCCCCGTACAAGTGTCACCCGTCCCATTCATTCCTCCATAAATTGATTTCTTTAATTAATTAATTATCTTTATTTCCCTCACCCACCTAGAGTTACTCCTAGAATCAATCCTAGGTGTCCCCATATTCTCTCACAGGTTTTAATGGCTTTCCCTATTATTAAATTGCTAGTTCAGTTTAAATTAGAAAGCTCTTAAATGGTAGATACTTTACTAAGTTTGACTTTCCACTTTTTCCCTTATGTTCCCTTTTTCCGTTTTTATGTTTACCTCTTTTCCTAGTTTCCTAATATTTTAGATTTTCCCTCTTTCCCCTTTTTATTTAGAACTCAAAAAGGCAGGTGTGGAGATTAACCCCTTTTTCCATTTTCTCTTTTAATTATATATATTGAATTATCATAAAATAATAAAATGATTAATTCCCTTTTTAAATTTTAATTTAACATAATTTTTTTGTTATGAATCAATTTAATTTCTTACTCCCTTCATGTTACAAGATTTAACAAAGAGTATAATTATTATTTATGTCATTTTTATTTTTATTATTATTATTATTTTTTATAGACACCACTAGCACAGTTTAGACTTAGACCTTAAATTTTCGTACAGGGCGACATTTAATTAGGAAATTTGTTTTAAAAATTTCTTAACACGTTATTCATCCCAAGGATATCTAGCTTCATTCCTCTATCCTCAACAATGCAATGTGCCCTTAAGGATGCACTAGGTGCTCCAAGGGTGCCACTCACCTTAATCTATTTCCCTTGCACGACGTGTCCTTCAAGACGCACTACGTGCTCCAAGGGTGCCACTCGCCTCTCTCCATTTTTACCGCATGACGTGCCCTTCAGGACGCACCATGTGCTCCAAGGGTGCCACTTGTCTTTTGACTGATTTGGTAAACATTAATAACCCCTGGAGTCAATACTCCGTTAGGTGAACTTGTGGGAGACTAAGGGCCTCTAAGGAATAAATACCCCACCTTATTGCACGCCCCTTAGAATCATCGTGAGAAATTGTTGTAGTTTTCCCTCATGGCATCTTGGTTCGTCTCAAAATAGGTAAACGTTAACATACAACTCGAGCCACGGCAGGAGTGCTAGTAAGCTGTGGCAGGGCTGTTATCCACACCTCTCCCTCAACATCTCTGGTAGTCGTGCATGACCCCTTTAACAACATGTGAGTCTGGTCGGCAAGCTATCGTCAACCTGCATCATCAACAAATCATGTTAGAACATATCCATATCATATCACCTAATCAGATGCACTAATATCATAGTAAAACAATCAAACCCCAATGGTACACTCCCTGACTCCATCCAAAGTCCAAGGGGTTCCATCGATGCCTCTGCATCCTTGAGGTCCAAAATCCTGCACACTAAGTAAACCGAGTCAATAGCACCTATCTATGTCAATGCAGTAAAACAACATGTCATCAACCCATAACGCCTCATAATCAAAATCAAAAGTTTTAATAGCATAATAATATGGATCACTTGCGAGCAAGTGTCCTCAAAGAATAAGTTTTCTCAGTGCGCCAGAGCGGGGTGTTACATACACCCCCTCTTGGTCTAAACTTCGTCCCGAAGTTTCACAGTATAAATGACGAAATAAAGTGTATCATAGTATCATATGTCTATCTATCAAACAAAAATGAAAACTGCTGGCACATATCATATGCGTCCTCCCAGGTCGCCGTGTGTGGACTATAATTGTCCCACTGGACCTTGACCTTCTCTATCGTTCGACCTCGTAGTTGTCAAACACGATAATCCAAGATGCAGATTGGCTCATCCGTGAGCGCCCCCTCATCCGTCACCTGCAAGGAACTCATGTCAATAACATGTGTAGGATCACTAATATAATGTCTCAAAACAGATACATGAAAAAAATGAGGCATTTGCCTCAAAGAATTAGGCAAGGCTAGTGGATAGGCCACGGGCCCCTTTCTCTCCATAATCTCGAAAGGACGCACAAACCTATGAGAGAGTTTAGCTCCCTTCCCAAAATTGATCGAAATTTTATGCAGTTTAACCCACAAGAAGACTCGATCGTCGACCTCGTAACTACGGTCTACATGGTGCGCATCGACATAACTCTTTTGTCGATCCTGCACTTCTTTATTCCCTTGTCTTATTGTTTTCATTTTCTCTTCCATTTATTGGATCGCTTCTGGTCCCACCAAGACCCTATCCTCAAGTTGATCCCAACTCAAAGGCATCCGACACGGTCACCCGTAAAGAAACTCGAAAGGAACCATCTTAATGGTGCTCTGGTAACTGTACTCCACTAGTGGCAAGAATTCTTCACAACGCGTTTGTTGGTCCATCACGTACATGCGCAGCATGGTCTCCAAGGTCTGGTTCGTTCGTTCGGTCTGCCCGTCAGTCTCCAGGTTATACGCAGTACTAAAGTTAAGTTGGGTTCCCAAGGCCTCTTGGAAACTCGTGCAACACGTCTAGTAAACACCGATCCTCGATTGAAGATAATCATCTCACAATCTCACTGATGAAAGCTCTAGCTATGTTAGGTGCTTGATACGTCATACACACAGGAAAGGAACCATCATTGTGTTTTGTCCGATGAAACCCTCGACCTCTTTGTACCAGTCATCGTCATGCTGTAAAGTTAGAATATTTTCAAGTAGATTTGTCTAAAGAGGGAGCACCGAAAAGATGCATGGTCTTCGACTCAATGCATCTGCCACTCAGTTCACTGTTCCTTTTATGTAAGTAATCTCGAAGTCGTACTCACTAAGCAATTCTTACACACGTCGTTGTCGCGCGTTCAGGTTGCTTTACGTAAATATGTGTTGTAGTCCACAGTGGTCAATCTTTAGATCAAATATTCATCCAATAAGGTAGTGTCTCCAAAGCTTCAAGGCATATACGATGGCTAACAACTCCAAATTGTGCATCGCGTAGTTCTCCTCGTGCCTTCTATGTTTCCTCGAAATGTAAGAAATCACTCGTCCATATTGCATCAAGACTCCACCTAAGCCTTCCTTGGATGCATTACTGCATACCAAGAAGTCTGTGTCCATGTCAGGGACCTTTAGTATCGGTTTTGTTGTCAACAACTCCTTGAGCCTCTGAAATGCTTCCGCGCATTTCTCGGTCCAAGAAAACTTCTTGTTCTTCTTATGCAACTCCATGATCGGATTTGCTATGTTTGAAAATCCCTCAATGAACCATCGATAGTATCTTGTTAAACCCATGAAGCTATGCACTTCCTGGACATTCGTCGGTACAGGCCATTCCATAATGGCCTCGACCTTTGTTGGATCCACAACGATACCTTCACCAGAGATGACGTGCCCTAAGTAGTGGATATTCGATTGATAAAATGAGCATTTGGACAACTTCCCATACAATTTGTGCCCTCGCAGAAACTGTAGTACCAAGTGCAAGTGCTCGTCATGCTCCTCCGTCCTCCGAGAGTAGATCAAAATATTGTCAATGAATACTTGGATGAACTTGTCCAAGTACTCACGGAACACCCCATTCATCAAACTCATAAATACCCCTGGGGCGTTTGTCATACCAAACGGTAAAACAGTAAACTCGTAATGTCCAAACATCGTCTTAAAGGTGGTCTTAGGGAAGTGAGCTTCCTTAATCCGTAACTGGTGATACCCTGATCGCAAATCGATCTTTGAGAACACCGTCACACCCTTCATTTGATTGAACAGATCATCAATCCTTGGCAATGGATATTGATTGTTGATCATGGCCTTCTTCAATTGACGGTAGTCAATGCAGAGCCTCCATGACCCATCCTTCTTTCGTATGAAAATAACAAGTGCACCCCATGGTGACACACTTGGGCATATCAGTCCTAGGTCCAACAATTCTTTTAGTTTCATTCTTAACTCTTGTAATTCTGGGGTCGACATCTGATAAGGCGTTCTCGCTATCGATTCAGTTCCTAGTTTTAGGTCTATAGTGAACTCCAATTCCCTGTCTGGCAGCATCCCAGGTAACTCCTCTGGAAATACGTCCGCAAACTCTCTCACCACTGGAAGGTGTTCTAAACCTTCCGTTAATCTCTTCTCGTTTAATGCAAGGATTGCATAAAGCTTGCACCCCTTGCGCATGAGCTTCTGTAGCTGTAAGGAAGAGATGAACCTCAGGGAAACTCCCTGGTTTCGTCCTGCAATCACATTTCTTTGTCCCTCATCATCGACTAAGCTCAACCATTTCGTCTTACAATTGAGTATCGCCTCATGCGATTCCAACCAGTCCATACCAATTATAAAATCATAAGATCCTAAGATCGTGACGTACAGGTTGGCTCTTGTGACAAACTCTCCCAGGTTAAGGATACAACCCGTAACCTTTCCTCCAACCTTATGTTTGTCTCCCGAAGCCATCTCTATGAAGCTAAACTCGTCCTGTTCAACTTCCTTTACCTTAATCCTTTTTAGCACTGCACCAAAAATGAAACTCTCGGTAGCACCAGGATCTATCAAAATACTAATTTTCTGGTGAGCGACGGTACCTGTCGTCTCGAGCACAGTCGACTGATGCTATGCATGGCAGTTATTCACCACTACATGAATTCGATGGGCCTTGCCTATATCTCCCATGGTAGTGGGTCCAACTAATCCAGACGCTCTAGTCCTCTTCATAAGGAAGTCGCGCTAGTAGTGTGGCTCCCCACACATCCAACACCCCTTCTTTGGCCCAATAGTCTTGGTACCCAAAATTAAAAGATGATGGCCCACTGGCCTGGAATCCTGGTTTGTTCTATTGAACAGGCCTAAACTGTTGTTGTTGTGGTCGACGCTACTGCTAATGTTGTGGTCCCCGATAAGGTGTCCGCTGTTGAGGCGTCGATCGTCGAGGTGTAGTGAAAGTGGATCCCCTCTGGAAGCCATGATATCCTAGAGTATGTATGTTTGGTGTCTGATGTTAATGTGCTCCAGATGACACATGCCCTGTTGGTTTCACTGGAGTCCTGCTTTGACCCCCATTGATAAGCTCCTCCTCTACTATGAGGGCCTTCTGGACGACATCATGCAAGGTTTGATGCATCAAAATCCTTACCTTTTCATGTATGTTGTCATTAAGGCCGAACACAAACCTATTGACCTTAAGTTTCTTAGTGTTAAGGTGCGGAGCATACCCGAGTAGCTCCATAAAATGGGCCTCGTACTCGGGCACCGTATGACCTCCCTGTCATAAGGCGTTGAACTCATTGAGTTGATGCTCAATGAATTCCTCTGAAAGGTATCTCTCTCGGAACCATTCCTCGAATATTTCCCATGACATGTCATCGATAGCCATGTTCAGTTGCGGTAGGAGCGTCTTCCACCATAGAAGAGTGCTTCCTTTCAGTTGGAAGACCGCCATGCGGACCTTCATGTTGGAGGTATATTTTTGAAGTGCAAAGCACATTGCCATATTCTCCAACCATGCCTTGGCTGCTGCACCATTCGAGGCACCAAATAACTTGGGAAATTTTACCTTCTCGAGTTCCCCGTGAATGCTACCAATACCAACCGGAGCGCGTGGAAAAACCTCGGCGGGTGTCGGTGCCTTGGCCTCATATCTGTCCAAACGGCTGATTAGTGCCTCAGACATCCATTGAAAAGATCTCATCATTCCGAAAACATCACCAACTGCTATCTGCTCCTACCCGATAACTTGTTCATCTCCCTAGGGATTAAACCCCTTAGGCGTGAATGCTACTAGAGGTGTCGCGCCTCCTCCCTTAGCACCCCATCATCTGCCTCCATGGAGTCATCTAACCATGATTACCAGCACGAATACAATTCAACTCAATTAGCAACATTATAATCAAATCATATCAATGAAATTCGTAGAGATCCCAAGTCGCGGGTTGAACCTGAATCTAATACCACATGTGACATCCCCATCTGGTACGACTCCTACGATGTACAACCGGTAAAAGCACCATTAAGTTTTTTTTTTTTGTGTGTGTGTAGGAAGGAAATATTGACATTATACTCAACATCGCAACATGATGACGGTCGTGATGCATGCAACTCACACAACAACAACTTAACAACCTAACATAAAAGCACATCAAGCACCAGGAAGCAATGTATGACATTCAACCAACGAAGAATAAGAATGACTACTCGCTCGTCCTACCCTGCAATGGTTAGGACCTCTAGGACACATAAGCAATGCTCAATCCCAAGTTCCCATTGATTTTGACCATTTAAGGTCTCAGGGTTGGCGACTATTGTGAGGAACAAGGAGGTGTCTACATCCCACCCGACACAAGCAGACCAAGCCTACTAAGATAAGGACAATCATCCTAACAACCCAAAATTAATTACACAAGTAACTAGAACCCTTACAGTGAGCAAACCAAGCACATTAAATGTTAACAAAACCAAGTACAAACATTAATTAAAATTAACAACAACACCCTCAATGGGAAGCGCAAGCTAAAAATGACTTCGTCAACAACCCAACCATTAATCACGTCTAAAATAGTCTAACTGACCATCGTGTTTAACATCAGTTACTCATCCAATAGTAAGTCAAATTCAATTAGTCCATAAATTACAATTCTATATTAACATAAAAATCAACAAGTCTGATTGCAATTAGGTCAATGTGCATCAATCTAAATTAACATTTAAAAGTGTATCAACTGAGCAAGTCTAAATCATAGTTGGATCATCAACGTACCATCAATTCAATCCTTAATGCAATCATAGTTGGGAATGTCATGTAAGACATTAACACGTGTTTCTATATAACATTTAACCAGTAGAACTGGTCATTCCACTAAATGCAATAGCATTAATCCTATACATAAAATTAGATACTATATAATATCCTAAAAAGAAAAATTATATAATATTGACATAATAAAAATAAAAACTTTACTCTTACTTATATATATAATGAAATTATATATATATATATATATATATATATATATATATATATATATATAATTAAAATTTTCATTTTTATTGTTATTATATAAATTTAAATATCAAAATATAAAAAATAAAAAAATAAAAGTGAATATATCCACAAATAACTAAAGCAAGCATTAGATTACTTCCATTTTTAATAAGTATTAATATGAAACAAAATCTAAAAAAAATTCCATCTACAACCATTTTTTAACAAAAATTAATAAATATCATAATATCATAGAAAAGGTCATTATACAACAAAATGTAATATGTCTCACTTTTAACAACTTAGAACTTAATATGAATAATTAGTTGTCCACTTTATTATTATTTATTTGTCCTATTTTATTATACAAACTAAATAACCAACAAGCATCTCTATAGTAAAAGATGTTAAAAAATATAAACTAAATCTCAAACCAAATAACCAACACAAATACTAAAATATCTCTACAGAAAAAGATGCTAAAAAGTATAAACTAAATCTCAAACCAAATAGCCAACACAAATACTAAAGCATCTCTAAAACACAAGATGCTAAAAAGTATAAACTAAATCTCAACATAAACAAGCTTATTATAAAAAACAATTCAACAAAATCCAATAAATATCATTGTAGCTCTTTTGAGTATTATTAATCATTTATGTTATTTTATTTATGTTAAGCTTATTATAAAAAACAATTCAACAAAATCCAATAAATATCATTATAGCTCTTTTGAGTATTATTAATCATTTATGTTATTTTATATAGTACAAGCCAAAATGTCCAACAAAAGTGGGAAACTATTCATTGTTTTTAAATAGAATGGTGTTTTTTTTTCCAAAGAAACATTAAATGAATAAGGAAAGAATATGTTGAGAACCAATCAACTTAAATCAAATCTCATAAAGGCCATTGTACAACAATTTTCCAATGATCCACTCTGAGCCTCATGATTCTCATTTATAATTAGTTGTAGATTATTTTAGTACCTATTTTTCCTTCTTTTTTATATTAATGTTAAGAAGTATTAATCTTTTTTTCTTTTTTAATATTATAGTTAAGAAGTATTAATATGGAATCTCAACAACTTTTTGTCCACTATATTATTTAATAATTAATTGTAATAATTTAGTTTACAATTAATTTTCTAGGTGATAGTGAGACTTATTAGATTTAGTTGAAAAATTGTTGTATATTAGTTTTGTCTATGTTGAAATTTAATTCTAAGAAATATTAATGTAAAATGAAATCTCAACCTAGAGAAAGCGACTATACAATAAATTTTCATAAAAATCCATTAAGTCTTATTATTAACCATGTAAGTTTCATATATAATCTCACCATTAATTTAAAAAATATGTAAACAATCACTCATAAACTATTTCATTAAAAAACATAAAAAGAAATAACCATGATTATTTATACATGGGAGGGATACACATATTTACCCTTCCATACGTTCTTGTGAGGGATGGATATGCACACCTTCATTCATCATCCTCTTTCGATGAATCATTTACACACTTGCAATTGCTACCCTTGACGACATGAATGGGGGGTGAAGATTTGTACATATTGGTCCCTCCCACTTGTTGACGGGTCCAAATCGCATGTCAATGAGGTAAAGGGAAAATGCTTGATGCCAAGTCTCAGTTAGACTCACTCTCATTTGGTATGGTAAATTCTGACCAGTATGTGGGCTTGGTCACCAATTAAGAATTTAGATTATAGATACGGACAACAAATTATCCTCCAAAAAATTCTTGTTACGTGTAAATCTAACTAATTAAAAAAAAAATCTATTTAATTTAGCTATAGCTAACCTATCGTAATCAAGAGATTTTTTAAATATAGAAACATTATTAGATGATATTACTGGTTACATAAATATTTCATGACAAACAAAAATATGTGAAATCAATAATGCAATAGATATAAATCATAAAACGTTATACATTGGAACTTCAACATCCTCACTACATCCATAAGAAACCACAAATGATTAAGTTTCTCAAATGACAAACACAAAAATAGTTTGCATGAAATATTACTCAAAAAACATAAAAACAAATTGGATATGTAGAGTAGTCTCATACACAAATGACCACTTTTATGGTCGCCAAAATGCCTTATGTTCTTTATAGCATGAGATAATAATATCATCAATATTACATCGAGAAAACTTCCTCCTCTCTTATGTGGAGCTCTCTTTTATAGAATAAGAGACTTTTCAAATTATGTAACTGTTAAGAATGCACTTACATATCTTCATTTCAACTACTTTTTCTTGATCTATAATTTAAACACAATTCATAATTCGTTGTAAAGTTTTTAGAAATATAAAATTATGAATATTTATCTTAAGCAATATAATATCATAGGCAAGGTTATTATAAAAAAAATGTAATAAGTGTCACTTTTAACCACTTGAACCTAATATAAATAATTAATTGTTCACTTCATTATTATCCATTTGTACTATTTTATCATACAATCTAAATAGCCAACACAAATACTAAGTATCTCCAAGTTCAAACATGCTAAGAAGTATAAATTAAATCTCATATCTATTTGTCCTATTTTTATCGTACAAGCCAAATAGCCAACACAAATATTGAAGCATCTCCAAGATTAAATATGCTAAGAAGTATAAACTAAATCTCAACATAAACAAGCTTATTAAAAAAATAAAATCAACAAAATCCAACAAGTATAACTGCCAGGGCTTTGATTCTCGTACATAATTAGCTGTCCAATTTATTATTACTCATTTGCCTTATTTTATATAGTACAATCTATGATGGCCAACAAAGTGGGTAACTGTTTTTTTAAAGAACAATGTTTTTTTCTTTAGAAACATTAAAGGGATGAAAATGTTGAGAATTAATCATCGTAAATTAAATCTCAACATAAGAAAGGCCACTAGACAACAATTTTTTTAACAAAATCCAATGAGTCCCACTCTAAGCCACTTGATTCTCATATATAATTAGTTGTAGATTATATTAATACCTTTTTCGAATTTTTATTTTTATGTTAAGAAGTATTAATCTGAAATGGAATCTTTGTCCACTAAATTATTTAATAATTAATTGTAATAATTTAGTTTACAACTAATTTCCTAGGTGATAGTGAGACTTATTAGATTTTGTTGAAAAATTGTGTATATTGCTTTTGTCTATGTTGAGATTTCATTGTAAGAAGTATTAATGTGAAATCAAATCTTACCCTAGACAAGGCTACAACAAATTTTCATAAAAATCAATTAAGTCTTATTAGTAACCGTGCAAGTATAATATATAATGTCACCATTAGTTTAATAAATATTTAGAAATTAAGGCATAACCTATTTCACCACAAAACATAAAAAATAACTATGATTATTTATACATGGGTGCAATACACATATTTACCCTTCCATACATCCTCATGAGGGATGCTCAAGAAAACCTTCAATCATCATCCTCTTTCCACGAATCATTTACACACTTGCAATTGCTACACTCGCCCACAAGAATGGGTGGTGAGGATTTGTACATATTCATCCCTCCCACTTGTTGACGGGTCCAAATGGCATGTCAATCGGGTAAATGGAAAATGATCGATGTTGAGTCACATTTAGACTCACTATCATTTGGTATGGTAAATTCAGACCAATATGTGGGCTTGGTTTCCACTTTAGGATTTAGGTTACAAATGAGGAGGACAAATTGTTATCCAAAGAATTCTTCCTAAATGTAAAACTAACTAATTAAAAAAAAAAAAAATCATGTAATTTAACTATATCTAACCTATCCTAATCATGATATTTTTTAAAATATAATGTAATATTTCATTACATAAATATAGATGATATTACTCATTACATAAATATTTCATGACAAACAACAATATGTGAAATCAATAATGTAATAGATATAAATCATAAATAGTTATAGATTACAACTGCAACACCATCAATGCATCCATAACCAGAATACCAGAATAAAATTATATTTGAAGATCTACCTCTAAATGTTGCACGGACTATCAGAAAGAGAATAATGGTTATAAAAGAGAATGAAAGGAACAACACAAGAGATAGGATGGATTATATCTAATCCCGGTTTATTTCGATAACTCCACAATTGGGTCGTTTGATGGAGTTGTTGCTGGAGGTATATCTGGAGTTGTCTTGTTTCTCAAGTTAAATACAGATCATGTGTACGGATATTTTTTTGCAGGAGGTGAAGGAAACAACATCAAAGAAGATACATTGGGACTATGGGGCCTTCTCTCTTTTTCTAAAAGGCTTCGAATAGATCATTTAATGGTTGCAGAAGATTTTAAAGCGGTTCTGGACTGATTTGTTGAAAAAACAAATTTGGAAATTATATCCCTTACACCATGTAAAGAGAAAATCCTAGATCTCAAAATACAATTCACTGGGATAAAATGAATGCATACGCACAGGAAATAAAACTCTGAGGGAGACTTTCTCTCCAAAAGATCTTTGGTTTCCCCTATTGGTTGGATGCATTTCGAGGATTCCCACATGGGATCTGTGATTAGTGCATAGCATTACTATATTTTCTAAAGTACTCCATCCTTTTGTATATTCCATTTTGGATAGGAAAGTTCAATTTTTATATGTTTTGTTTTTAAATGTATACAATTGCAATTTGCAAATCTCTATATGGAATGAAGAACTAATATGATATATAAGGTAGTATAAGAACAACATCAAGGATGTTATGTGATGCAATATATACTTCTATATATACCCCAATGTAATAGAAAATTTCTCTTGATTCAATAATGAATAACAGTGAAATTGCTTTTTCTGCATGAAAAAAAAAACAACTTGAATTGGGCTAATGGTTCATAACACATGTTTTTTTTTAAGAGGTTACAAGTTTAAATTCAGAGGGGGTAAGGTAACTATACCTTCATAGAATTTACCATTACTTATTTGTAAATTGGATTAAGTTCTTCAAGTGGTTTGTAATGGGAAAGACATCCACTATTGTGAGATGCCTATGGGTTTTGAGTGGCTTGTAAGGGGAAATAAATCCACTCTTGTGATATGTCTATGGTTTTTGAGTGGTTTGTAAGGGGAAAGACATCTACTCTTATGAGATGCCTTTGTGTCTTGGGTTGACAATCTCTTAACCACTTCAAAGAACTTTTAGTTCTGACTCCAATACTAAAAGAAACTTTCATCTTATATAGTATTTATAAGAAAGTGAGTCATATAATTTTTAATATCATTTAACATTAATCCTATACATGAAAGTAGAAACTACCTCAAATTTCATTTTAACCACTTATCTTGAAGAAACAAAATTATATATATTAACATGATAAAAATAAAAACTTTACTCTTACTTATATAACTCTCTGTCCATTATATTATTTAATAATTAGTTGTAATAATTTAGTTGACAACTAATTTTCTACGTGATAGTGAGACTTATTAGATTTAGTTGAAAAATTGTTGTATATTAGTTTTGTCTATTTTGAAATTTCATTTTAAGAATTATTAATGTGAAATGAAATCTTAACCTAGAGAAGGTGAGTATACAATAAATTTTCATAAAAATCTATTAAGTCTTATTATTAACCATATAAGTTTCATATAAGTTTCATATATAATGTCACCATTAGTTTAAAAAATATGTAAACAATCACTCATAAACTATTTCATCATAAAATATTAAAAAAAACATAACCATGATTATTTATAGATGGGAAGGATACACATGTTTACCCTTCCATATGTTCTTGTGAGGGGTGCACATGCACACCTTCACTCATCATCCTCTTTCCATGAATCATTTACACACATGCAATTGCTACCCTCAACCACAATAATGGGGGGTGAGGATTTGTACATATTGATCCCTTCGACTTATTGACGGGTCCAAATCACATTTCAATGAAGTAAAGGGAAAATGCTCGATGCCAAGTCTCAATTAGACTCTCTCATTTGGTATAGTAAATTATAAGGAGTATGTGGGCTTGATCACCAATTAAGGATTTAGATTATTAGGACAACAAATTGTCCTCTAAAGACTTCTTGTTAAGTGTAAATATAAATAATTAAAACAAATTTAAAATCCATGTAATTTAAATATGGCTAACCTATCCTAATTAGGAGATTTTTTAAAATATAGACACATTATTAGATGATATTACTGGTGACATAAATATTTCATGATAAACAAAAATATGTGAAATCAATAATGCAATAGATATAAATCATAAAAAGTTATACATTGCAACTTTAACACCATCAGTGCATCCATAAGAAACCACAAATGATTAAGCTGCTCAAATAACAAACACAAAAATAGTTTGTATGAAATATTACTCAAGAAACTTAAAAACCAATTGAATATTAGAATAGTATCATACACAAATGACCACTTTTATGGTTGACAAAACTCCTTATATTATTTATATCATGAGATAA
>ML778720.1:84716-96899 GCA_009831015.1 Picea engelmannii
TTTATGTTTATAACTCTGGATTTCACAGTTAAGACTCACTGCCACTAAGATTAATGATTCAAAGTTAAAAATGAGAGTAAATTGTTAATAACTCTACACTAACTGATTCACCCCCCCCTCTCAGTTAGTTCATACCTGTAACAGAGTATGCGCAAGGGGTGCAAGCTTTATGTGATCCTTGCGCTAAACGAAAAGGGAGTAGCAGAAGGTCTGGAACACCTTCCGGTGGTGAAGGAGTTTGCGGACGTATTTCCAGATGAGTTGCCTGGGATGCCGCCAGAGAGAGAATTGGAGTTTACTATAGACCTGAAACCGGTTACCGAACCGATAGCAAGAACTCCTTATCGGATGTCGACCCCGGAGTTGCTGGACCTGGGACTGATACGCCCTAGTGTGTCACCGTGGGGTGCACCAGTTATTTTCATTCGGAAGAAGGACGGATCGTGGAGGCTTTGCATTGACTACCGTCAATTGAACAAGGCTACGATCAAGAATCAGTATCCCTTACCAAGAATTGATGATTTGTTCGATCAAATGAATTGGGCGACAGTGTTCTCCAAGATAAATTTGCGATCAGGGTACCACCAGTTACGGATCAAGGAGGATGACGACCCTAAGACCGCTTTTAAGATGAGATTTGGACATTATGAGTTTACTGTTTTACCTTTTGGACTGACAAACGCCCCAGGGGTATTCATGAGTTTGATGAATGGGGTGTTCCGCGAGTACTTGGACAAGTTCGTCCAAGTATTCATTGATGATATTTTGATCTACTCTCGGACGACGGAGGAGCATGACGAACACTTGCGCTTGGTACTACAGTGTTTGCAAGAGCATAAATTGAATGGGAAGTTGTCCAAATGCTCTGTTTATCAATCCAGGATTCACTAATTAGGGCATGTTATCTCCGGCGAAGGTATCTTCATGGATCCAACCAAGGTTGAGGATATTATGGAATGGCCTGCGCCGACGAATGTCACAGAAGTGCGTAGTTTTATGGGTTTAGACGGATACTATCGACGGTTTGTTGAGGGATTTTCGAAGATAGCAAGTTCGATCACAGAATTGCAGAAGAAAAACAAGAAGTTTGTTTGGATTGAGAAATGCGCTGAAGAATTTCGAAGGCTTAAGGAGTTGCTGAAAACAACGCCGATACTAAAGGTCCCTGACATGGACGTAGACTTCTTGGTATGCACTGACGCATCCAAAGAAGGTTTAGGTGGAGTCTTGATGCAAGACGGACGAGTGATTGCTTACATTTCGAGGAAATTAAGAAGGGATGAGGAAAACTACGCGACGCATGATTTGGAGTTATTAGCCATCGTATATGCCTTAAAGGTATGGAGACACTACCTGGTTGGATGAAAATTTGAATTAAGGACAGATCATTGTGGATTACAACACATTTTTACGCAGGGCGACCTGAACGCGCGACAACGACATTGGTCGGAATTGCTTAGCGAGCAGGACTTCGAGATTACTTACATAAAGGGAACAGTGAACCGAGTGGCAGATTCTTTGAGTCAGAGGCCACGCATATTTTTGGTGTTGCCTCTTCAAACGAATCTACGTACCATGATGACGATGACTGGTACAAAGAAGTCGAGGATTTTATCGGACAAAACACTATGATGGTACCACTATTTGAGGGATATTCATTTGATAGCGATGGTTTATTGAGGTTTAGAGGTCGGATTTACATGCCGTCAAACGACGAATTGAGGGTGTTGATCCTAAGCGAGGCTCATAGAGAAGTTTACATGGCTCACCCAGGAGTCACGAAGATGAGGGCAGACCTTAAACCCTTGTTCTTCTGGAAAGGAATGAAGGCCGACATAGTCAACTTTGTGTCTAGATGTCTCGAGTATCAGCAGGTAAAGGCTGAACATAGACACCCGGCAGGATTACTTCAACCAGATGCCATTCCGGAATTGAAATGGGAAGTCATTTCGATGGATTTTATTGTTGGATTGCCACTGACGGCAAGGAGACACGACTCGATTTTTGTAGTAGTAGACACTCTGACAAAGAGTGCTCACTTTATTCCGGTGCATACGATGTATCATGCACCTAACATAGCGAGATTTTTCATCAGTGAGATTGTGAGGCTGCATGGCGTGCCTAAAAAGATTATATCTGATCCAGGATCGATGTTTACCGAACGATTTTGGAAGAGTTTCCAAGAGTGGGAGTATAAAATTTAGGATTTTAAAAATATATTAAAAAGACTATTAAGCGAATTTATCATTTTGGGTTCAACAAAAAATAATAATAATAATAATAATAAAATAATAATAAAAGAGAGGAATAAAAAAATAGAAATGAGGAAACTTGTAATAAAGGAAACTTAATAATGGAAAGTAGGAGACATAGGGTAAAAAGCGAAAAGGAATCAACATTTAGGAGTTACTAAAAATCAACAACTTCATTTTAGGAAAGATATTAAAAGCATGAGAGGGGATCTAGGAACCCTAGGAGTAATTTAAGGAGCGATTTTTGGGGGGATGAGGGAATTGAGTCTTTTAATTATTAAAAAGAAATTAATTTTTGGAGAACCATAGGGATGAGGGACACTTGGACGACAGAGAATTTTTTTAAGATTTGTCATTAAAAATGTAATTAATAATGATTTAGGAAAGTAGGTGGGCCTCAAATTCTATAAAAGAAGGGGAAAATAAGGAAGATGGATGAATGGTTAGCGTAACGTTACGCTGTCGGATTGTGGCTTGACGGATTGCTTGTGAGGAGTTGGGTTTATCTCAGCTATATTGGAGTGGTAGCTCAGCCTTGGAGGCGAGCTGAGAAGCTAGTCTTATCTCTGGATCTTGTGTGGCCCCTTTGAGGCTCGGGGGGCTAAGGGGGAAGCAGAGTTCCCCTAGCGATTGGCTTGGAGGTACCGGTGACGGTTCCACGGTCGGCAAGCAGGAGCGGCAAGGAGCGTGGGACTTCGATCGAGACGCAGACAACATACAAGGCAGCCACAAGGAAAGAGGTATGTTTGTTTAATTTATTGAGTAGATTGCATTAGATATTAAGCTAGGAACTGTAAGATGATCGTAATGTTCTAAAATGTCGGTTCTGGAATTCTCGCTTGCTGATATTTTATGGAAGTAAAACTAGATCTGGTTTTCGCCCTGGCACTTGTTGGTTGATTTCTAGGATCACTTGATCGAGTGTTTAGACCTGGAAATTCGTTTCACCTTTGGCATTTCATTTTACCTCTAGCAATTTGTTTTAGCTTCTGGCAATTCGATTTAACCTAGCAATTCAATTTATCCCCTCGAAATTCGTTTATCTTCTGGCAATGCGTTTTTGGGCGTTTTTGTCTGGGTTTTAAAAGGTTTAATGAGCTGCGTTTTTCATTTGTTTCTAGGCATTTTTGCCATTGTTCTTGGGTGTGTTCGTATACTGTTATATTCGGCATTTCGGTGCGTTTATTTGGGCGTTTACCTCTGCGTGCATGGTCTGCTTTCTCATAAAGACTAGGCTTAATTACATTTCATGGGTATTCATGGGGCATTTCCACATACAGTGAACCATTCTTATAATGGGCGTTTTCATTTGTACAGTAGCGTCTTCCTTTATATACAGTGGCGTTTTTGTTTTTCTTGTTGACTATGGGCGTCTATTTGATCCGCTTTTTAATGATTTAATGGTCTGCATTTTTACTGATACTCTCGAGCATTTTAAATGGCACTCGTTGGATATCTTCTTGATAAATTATGTGGGCATTTGTGTTCTCGGGGGAAAATTCATTGAGCTGAGGGCCTTACATTTCATGGACATTCCGTTGAGTCACTTTCATTTCGTCTTTTTTTAAACAACCAAATTTTTCTGGCATTCGATTTTTTTTTTAAAAGCACTGTTATTTCGTTGTATTTCCTGGAAAATCATTGGGGCGTATAGTCCTCTTATCTATGTGAGCTTTCTGGAATTCGAATTAGCATTTTGGAGCTCGATTGGGCATCATTACCCTTGCGATTTTGGTCTGCGTTTTTCCTTCAGAGCTGGCATCATTACCTTTGCGATTTTGGTCTGCGTTTTTCCTTCAGAGTTGGCATCATTACCCTTGCGATTTTGGTCTGTGTTTTTCCTTCAGAGCTGGCATCATTACCCTTGCGATTTTGGTCTGCGTTTTTCCTTCAGAGCTAGCATCATTACCCTTGCGATTTTGGTCTGCGTTTTTCCTTCAGAATTAGCATCATTACCCTTGCGTTTTTTGGTCTGCGTTTCTCCTTCAGAACGGGCAACAGTACCCTTAAGACTCGCTCATCCACCTTCGTGAATGGCCTTCCTGGAAACTGTATAAACTAATGTTGCAGGTTGGTTTTAAACTGACGTTATGGCATGATTTTCGGATGGACTTAGTTACTTCTATACTGTGGATTCCTTCTAATATAAATGCAATAGTAAATGTAATCTTGATTGCGGTACTAATATGGTTTTCGGATAGTATGGCAGTATGTGATTTCAGGGTATTTAACAACAATTGTAAGCAAATAGAATGGCAATATTAAACTGCATTGTTAATCTGTTATTCAATTATAAACTGCCATGCTTAGCCGATAATTTGACAATTATAAACTGCAATGTAATTTCGTTATGCAGTGTTAATCTGTTATTAATTTGACAATCATAAATTGTAATATAAAATGCCATGTCAAAATGTGACATTAATGTGGTTATGGAGATTTTGCATTGCGAGTTGTTGACACTTAACTACCTGTATATAATGCGAACGTAAGGTGCAATAGAAGTGAAGTATTAGTATTGTTTTAGGGAAGGTTTGTAGTCAGGTGACATGTTGTTATTCTAATGGAAATGTAAAATGCTTTATTAACATGTAAAATTAACATTGTTTGAGGAGGGGAACTCCTTGTTTTAGGCGGTGGTGAAAACCATGGGGGTAATGAACTTTAATATAGTCTTGAATTACGTCAAGCGATGCTCTTGTGATAAATAAAAGGGTAGGATTAATTGACCTATAATTGCATTGTTGATTGCTATCTATTTTGCCTAGATACGGTAACATTGTACTATGGCCTTGGATATTTACTGTAATTAATGCTATGATGATGTGGAAGAAGTAATGCCTCTGAACTATATCATGGAGTTATGCACAGGTCATGATAAGACCATACAACTAGAATGAAATTTAGAGTTAGATATCTTATGAAAAATAATGGCTTGTGGTCACATCACCATGCGATTGTTTCTTTAGTTAATGACGATTATAAAATTGAGGTTTACTGAATTAAGGACCATAAATTATTAAGATTTGGTAAATAAGGAGAGTTGTTCTTTTTAAACAATGTTGAACTTGGGTGTTCGTTGTCAGAGTCCTTCTTGTCGTGCGCCTTTCGTAAGGGACGTAGTCGTCTTTCTTGTTATGTTGTACTTGATAGTATACAGTTGGTTGCCTGGTCGGTTGTGTCGGGCAGATTATAGACACCTCTTGTAACCTTGGTATACCTGTCTGTGTGTGTTTTTGTCGGTGTAAGAATCCAGTGCCGTATCAAGAGTCTCGGGTTGTTTTAAGGCACAGTTTCCACTCTTGCGACACACTCTGAGCCATATCAGTATTCTCGAGTTGTTTAAAGGCACAGTTTCCACTACTGCGACTCCCTAAAAGATTTACTAGTTTCTGCCTGAGCAGTCGGCCAGGACCCTGTCTAATCTTCTTTCGAGAAGACATAAGACTAAAAGCAATGCTTTTCTGTGCAGAAATAGTAAACTCTACTATTGGATTCTTCCCTCTGTGACTGTACTGTACTTAACACCTGGTTTCATCTCCTGCTTATAGCTGCTAGTCATACGCCTTATGTCTAAGGGCGTTTATTACCTATTGTCACGGTGATATGTCGGGATGGTCTTGTGTGTTCATCTTGCTTGCGTCTTGTTCTAGGTTGGGTTACTAGTTTCTGCCTGAGCAGTCGGCTAGGAGCCTGCCTAACCTTCTTTTGAGAAGACATAAGACTAGATGCCTTGCTTTCCTGTGTAGAAATGGTAACCCTAACACCATGGATTCTTCCCTCTGTGTTCTTAATGTGCGCCCCCAGGTTGACTTATTGTTTTTGTTGTGTGCCTTGTGCCTATGGTTGTATATTGTTGCAATCACTCGTTGTGTTCCTTCAGTCTTCTTGTGCTGAACATCGTGGTTGCGTCTTTTTGGTTGTTTGGTGGCATCGTACAGTTAAGTGTGTTTGTTACTTCTCCATGCGCGCACCCACCTTTTCAAAAAAAAAAAAATTGCACCTGTTTTCAGAGTTATTGTCGTAACGAGGAGGATGTTACATATGGTATCAGAGCCGGTTCGACCTGCGATTTGGGATTCGGTACGGCTTTCGTTGACAGGATTATGTTTGATTATTTTGTTGCTGATCGAATTGATTATGTGTGTGCAAGTAATCATGGTTAGAGGACGCTGCGGAGGCAGACGACGGGGTGCTAGGGGAGGGGGTGTGACGCCTCCAAAAACATCCACGCTTGAGGGGTCTAACCCATAGGGAGGTGAGCAGGTCCTTGGACAGGAGCAGATCGCAATTGCTGATGTTGTGGGGATGATGAGATCTTTCCAGTGCATGTTTGAGGTGCTGATCAGCAGATTGGACAGAGATGAGGCTAGGGCACCGGCACCTGCTGAGGTTCCACCGCGCACACCGGCCGTTACAGGTAGCATTCACCGTGAACTCGAGAAGGTTAGGTTTCCTGAGTTCTTTGGTGCCCTAGATGGCGCAGCCTCCGAGGCATGGTTGGAGAATATGGCGATGTGCTTCGCACTTCGTGATTATACCTCCAACATGAAGGTCTGCATGGCGGTCTTTCAACTGAAGGGGAGCGCTCTTCTATGTTGGAAGACGCTCCTGTCGTAGCTAAACATGGCTTATGAAGACGTGTCATGGGAACTGTTCGAGGAACGGTTCCGAGAGAGGTATATTTCTTACGAATTCATTGAGCGTCATCTCAATGAGTTCAACGCCTTACGACAGGGAGGTCATACAGTGCTCGAGTACGAGGCACGTTTTATGGAGCTACTCCGGTATGCTCCGCACCTGAACACCGAGAAGCTCAAGGTCAACAGGTTCGTGTTTGGCCTTAACAGTAGCCTGCGTGTGAAGGTTAGGATCTTGATGCCTCAAACCTTTCACGACGTTGTCCAAAAGTCCCTCATAGCGGAAGAGGAGCTTAACAGTGGGGGTCAGACCAGGGCAGGGTTCCTCTGGTACACCGTAGCATCAGACACCGGTGAGAATTACGCTGAGATATCGTGGTTTCCAGAGGGGATCCACGTTCACTACACCTCAACGACCGCCACCTCAATAGCGGACACCTTATCGAGGACCACAGCAGCAGCAGCAGCGTCGCCCGCAGTAGCAGCGGTTTAGGCCTGTTCAGCAGAACAGACCAGGGTTCCAGGCTGGTGGGAAGTCATATTCTACTTCGGGTACCAAGACTACTGGGCTGAAGAAGGGGTGTTGGACATGTGGGGAGACACACTACCAGCGCGATTGTCCTATGGAGAGGAACAGAGCTTCCAGATCAGTCGGACCCACTACAGTGGGAAATATGGGCAAGGCCCATCGGATTCACGCAGCGGTGAATAACTGCCAGGCAGAGCACCAGTCGACAGTGCTCGAGACGACAGGTACTGTCGCTAACCAGACCCTTAGTATTCTGATAGACCCAGGTGCTACTGAGATTTTTATTTCTGGTGCAGCGCTGAAAAGGATTAAGGTAAAGGTAGTCGAACAAGATGAGTTTAGCTTTGTAGAGATGGTTTCTGGATCCAAACAGAAGGTTGGAGGAAAGGTTACGGGCTGTGCCCTTAACTTGGGAGATTTTTTCATGAGATTCAACCTGTATGTCACGATCTTAGGGTCTTATGACATCGTGATTGGTATGGATTGGTTGGAATCGCATGAGGCGATACTCAACTGCAAGATGAAACAGTTGAGCTTGGTCGATGATGAAGGACAGAGACGGGTAATTGTAGGACGGAACTAGGGAGTATCCTTGAGGTTCATTTCTTCCTTATAGCTACAAAATAGTATGCGGGGGGTGCAAGCTTTATGCGATCCTTGTGCTAAACGAAAAGGGAGTAGCAGAAGGTCTGGAACACCTTCCAATGGTGAAGGAGTTTGCGGATGTATTTCCAGAGGAGTTGCCTGGGATTCCGCCAGAGAGAGAATTGGAGTTTACTATAGACCTAAAACTAGGGATCGAACCGATAGCAAGAAATCCTTATTGGATGTCGACCCCGGAGTTGCAAGAGTTAAAAATGCAACTGAAGGAGTTGTTGGACCTGGGACTGATATGCCCTAGTGTGTCACCGTGGGGTGCACCAGTTATTTTCATTCGGAAGAAGGACGGATCGTGGAGGCTTTGCATTGACTACTGTCAACTGAACAAGGCTACGATCAAAAATCAGTATCCCTTACCAAGAATTGATGATTTGTTCGATCAAATGAAGGGGGCGACGATGTTCTCCAAGATCGATTTGCGATCAAGGTACCACCAGTTACGGATCAAGGAGGATGACGTCCCTAAGACCTCTTTTAAGACGAGATTTGGACATTATGAGTTTATTGTTTTACCTTTTGGACTGACAAATGCCCCAGGGGTATTCATGAGTTTGATGAACGGGGTGTTCCGCGAGTACTTGGACAAGTTCGTCCAAGTATTCATTGATGATATTTTGATCTACTCTCGGATGACGAAGGAGCATGATGAACACTTGCACTTGGTACTACAGTGTTTGCGAGAGCACAAATTGTATGGGAAGTTGTCCAAATGCTCTTTTTATCAATCCAGGATTCACTACTTAGCGCATGTCATCTCCGGCGAAGGTATCGTCGTGGATCCAGCCAAGGCTGAGACTATTATGGAATGGCCTGCGCCAACGAATGTCATAGAAGTGTGTATTTTTATGGGTTTAGTCGAATACTATCGACGGTTTGTCGAGGGATTTTCGAAGATAGCAAGTCCGATCACGGAATTGCAGAAGAAAAACAAGAAGTTTGTTTGGACCAAGAAATGCGTGGAAGCATTTCGAAGGCTTAAGGAGTTGTTGACAACAACACCGATACTAAAGGTCCCTGACATGGACGTATAATTCTTGGTATGCACTGACGCATCCAAAGAAGGTTTAGGTGGAGTCTTGATGCAAGACGGACGAGTGATTTCTTACATTTCGAGGAAATTAAGAAGGCATGAGAAAAACTACACGACGCATGATTTGGAGTTATTAGCCATCATATATGCCTTAAAGGTATGGAGACACTACCTGGTTGGACTAAAATTTGAATTAAGGACTGATCATTGTGGATTACAACACATTTTTACACAGAGCGACCTGAACGCGTGACAACGGCGTTGGTCAGAATTGCTTAGCGAGTATGACTTCGAGATTACTTACATAAAGGGAACAGTGAACCGAGTGGCGGATGCTTTGAGTCAGAGGCCACGCATATTTTCAGTGTTGCCTCTTCCAATGAATCTATGTGAGAAGATTCTCACTTTACAGCATGACGATGACTGGTACAAAGAAGTCGAGTATTTTATCGGACAAAACACTATGATGGTACCACAATTTGAGGGATATTCATTTGATAGCGATGGTTTATTGAGGTTTAGAGGTTGAATTTACGTGCCGTCAAATGGCGAATTGAGGGTGTTGATCCTGAGCGGGGCTCATAGAGCAGTTTACATGGCTCACCCAGGAGTCACGAAGATGAGGGTAGACCTTAAACCCTTGTTCTTCTGGAAAGGAATGAAGGCCGACATAGTCAACTTTGTGGCTAGATGTCTCGAGTGTCAGCAGGTAAAGGCTGAACATAGACACCCGACAGGATTACTTCAACCACATGCCATTCCGGAATCGAAATGGGAAGTCATTTCGATGGATTTTATTGTTGGATTTCCACTGACAGCAAGGAGACACGACCCGATTTTTGTAGTAGTAGACACTCTGACAAAGAGTGCTCACTTTATTCTGGTGCGTATGATGTATCAGGCACTTGACGTAGCGAGAGTTTTCATGAGTGAGATTGTGAGGCTGCATGGCATGCCTAAAAAGATTATATCTGATCGAGGATCGGTGTATACCGAACGATTTTGGACGAGTTTCCAAGAGGCCTTGGGAACTCAACTTAATTTTAGTACTGCATATCACCCAGAGACTGACGAAAAAACCGAACGAACAAACCAAACCTTGGAAGACATGTTGCACATGTACGTGATGGATCAACAAAAGCATTGGGAGGAATTCTTGCCTCTAGTAGAGTTCGCTTACAACAACAGTTACTAGAGCACCATTAAGATGGTGCCTTTTGAGTTCCTTTATGGGCGACCGTGTCAGACGCCCCTGAGTTGGGATCGGCTTGAGGATAGGGTCCTGGTGGGACCAGAAGCGATCCAAGAAATGGAAGAGCAGATGCAAACCATAAGACAAAGGATTAAGGAAGTGCAGGATCGGCAGAAGAGTTATGCTGATGCGCACCGAGTCGACCATAGTTACGAGGTCAGCGATCGAGTATTCTTGTGGGTTAAACCGCATAAGAGTTCGATCAAGTTTGGAAAGGGAGCTAAACTCTCTCCTAGGTTCATGGGACTTTTCGAGATTGTGGAGAGAAAGGGGCCCGTGGCCTATCGACTAGCCTTGCCTGATTCTTTGAGGCGTATGCACGATGTTTTTCATGTATCTCTTTTGAGACATTATGTTAGTGATCCTACACACGTGATTGACATGAGTTCCTTGCAGGTATCAGATCAAGGAGTGCTCACGACTGAGCCAGTCTGCATTTTAGATCATCGTGTTCGACAGTTACGACGTCGAACGGTAGATCAGGTCAAGGTCCAGTGGGACAGTTATAGTCCACACTCGGCGACCTGGGAGGACACATATGATATGCGCCAACAGTTTCCATTTCTGTTTGATGGATAGAATTATGATACTGTGGTACTTATGATATTGTGGTACTTTTATTTCGGCATTTATACTGAGAAACTTCAGGATGAAACTTATTCTTTGAGGACACTTGCTTGCAAGTGATCTAGATTTTTATGATGATAAACCACTTATCCTTGATGATGATATGTTATGATTGATAACATGATGTTTTACTATTGTTGTATATAGGTGCTATTGACTCATTTTATTTGAGTGTGCAGGGTTTTTAATCTGGAGGATGCAGAGGCATCGACAGAACCCTTGGACTCCGGATTGAGTCAGGGAGTGTGATATTGAGTTGATTCATTTACCATGATATTTATTGATTTGATGATCTGTTGTTTGACATGTTCTGACATGATGGTTGATGATGCAGGCTGACGATAGCTTGCCGACTAGACTCACATATGGAGTAAAGGGGCCACACACAAGTTCCAGAGAGATTGAGGGAGAGGTGTGGACAACAGCCCTGCCATAGCCTACTAGCACTCCCGTCGTGGCTCGAACTGTAGGTTAACGATTACCTAGTTTGAGAGGATCCACGATGTCGTGAGGGTAGATTGAGACAGTTGCTCACGATGATTATAAGGGGCGCACAATAAGGCGAGGGCCTTATTCCTTAGAGCTCTTAGTCTCCCACAAGTTCACCTGGTGGAGTGTTGACTCCAGGGGTTATAGAGTCTACCAATCCGTCAAGTTGACGAGTGGCACCCTTGGAGCACGTGGTGCATCCTGAAGGGCACACCGCGCAAAGAAATACAAGTCAGAGAGTGGCACCCTTGGAGCACGTGGTGCATCCTGAAGGGCACGTCGCGCAACAGAAGCAAACGAGGCGAGTGGCACCCTTGGAGCACGTAGTGCGTCCTGAAGGGCACGTCGCATTGATGATGATGATGAGACAACCTAGATGACCCTAAGACCTTAACGTTTGATAAAATTCTTAAAATGAATCCCCTAATGAATTGTCACCTCGTTCAATCTAAACCTAAATTTAAAACATCTCAAAGATAAAATTCTGATAAGCCCTAAGTAAAGATCCTACAAAAATAAACTTAAGGACGTAAACGAAAACCCTCCTACGTGTTAGTTAAGGTCTTCTTAAAATTAAAGGGGGTAAAGTAATGAGGGAGTTAAATTAAGTGAAACCCATGGCTTTTAAATTATAAAGAAGAATTAAAATTATTAAAGAGTGGGAGTATAAAAATTTAGGATTTTAAAAATATATTGAAAAGACT
>ML778720.1:97241-111025 GCA_009831015.1 Picea engelmannii
ATTAAAAAGAAATTAATTTTTGGAGAACCATAGGGATGAGGGACACTTGGACGGCAGAGAATTTTTTTGAGATTTGTCATTAAAAATGTAATTAATAATGATTTAGGAAAGTAGGTGGGCCTCAAATTCTATAAAAGAAGGGGAAAAGAAGGAAGAGGGATGAACGGTTAGCGTAACGTTACGCTGTCGGATTGTGGCTTGACGGATTGCTTGTGAGGAGTTAGGTTTATCTCAGCTGTATTGGAGTGGTAGCTCAGCCTTGGAGGCGAGCTGAGAAGCTAGTCTTATCTTTGGATCTTGTGTGGCCCCTTTGCAGCTCGGGGGGCTAAGGGGGAAGCAGAGTACCTCTAGCGATTGGCTGGGAGGTACCGATGAGGGTTCCACGGTTGACAAGCAGGAGCGGCAAGGAGCGCGGGACTTCGATCGAGGCACGGACAACATACAAGGTAGGCACAAGGAAAGAGGTACGCTCGTTTAATTTATTGAGCAGATTGCATTAGATATTAAGATGGGAACTGTAAGATGATCGTAATGTTCTAAAATGCCAGTTCTGGCATTCTCGCTTGCTAATATTTTATGGAAGTAAAACTAGATCTGGTTTTCCCCCTAGCACTTGTTGGTTGATTTCTAGGATCACTTAATCGGGTGTTTAGACTTGGCAATTTGTTTCATCTCTGGCATTTCATTTTACCTCTGCCAATTTGTTTTAGCTTCTGGCAATTCAATTTAACCTAGCAATTCAATTTATCCCCTGGCAATTCGTTTATCTTCTGGAAATGCGTTTTTGGGCGTTTTTTTCTGGGTTTTAAAAGGTTTAATGAGCTTCATTTTTCATTTGTTTCTGGGTTTTTTTGCCACTGTTCTTGGGAGTGTTCGTATACTGTTATATTCGACATTTCGTTGCGCTTATTTGGGAGTTTTCCTCTGCATGTGTGGTCTTCTTTCTCATAAAGACTGAGCTTCATTACATTTCGTGGGTATTCATGGCATGTTTCCACATACAGTGAACCGTTCTTATAATGGGCGTTTTCATTTGTACAGTAGTGTCTTTATTTATATACAGTGGCATTTTTGTTTTTCTTGTTGATTGTGGACGTCTATTTGATCCGCGTTTTAATGATTTAATGGTCTACATTTTTACTGATACTCTCGGGCGTTTTAAATGGCACTCGTTGGATATCTTCTTGATAAATTTTGTGGGCGTTTGTGTTCTCGGGGGAAAATTCATTGAGATGAGGGCCTTACATTTCGTGGACATTCCATTGATTCACTATCATTTCGTCTTTTTTTAAACAACCAAATTTTTCTGGCATTTTTTATTTTTTTAAAAGCACTGTTATTTCGTTGTATTTCCTGGAAAATCGTTGGGGCGTATAGTCCTCTTATCTGTGTGAGCTTTCTGGAATTCGAATTGGCATTTTGGAGCTTGATTGGGCATCATTACCCTTGTGATTTTGGTCTGCGTTTTTCCTTCAGAGCTGGCATCATTACCCTTGCTATTTTGGTATGCATTTTTCCTTCAGAGCTGGCATTATTACCCTTGCGATTTTGGTCTGCGTTTTTCCTTCAGAGCTGACATCATTACCCTTGCGATTTTGGTCTGCGTTTTTCCTTCAGAGCTGGCATCATTACCCTTGTGATTTTGGTCTGCGTTTTTCCTTCAGAATTGGCATCATTACCCTTGCATTTTTTGGTCTATGTTTCTCCTTCAGAGCGGGAAATAGTACCCTTAAGACTCGCTCATCCACCTTCACGAATGGCCTTGCTGGAAACTGTATAAACTAATGTTTCAGATTGGTTTTAAACTGATGTTATGGCATGATTTTTGGATGGACTTAGTTACTGTTATACTGTGGATTCCTTCTAATATAAATGCAATAGTAAATTTAATCTTGATTGCGGTACTAATATGGTTTTCAGATAGTATGGCAGTATGCGATTTCAGGGTATTTAACAACAATTGTAAGAAAATAGAATGGCAATATTAAACTGCATTGTTAATTTGTTATTCAATTATAAACTTCCATGCTTAGCCGATAATTTGAAAATTATAAACTGCAATGTAATTCAGTTATGCAGTGTTAATATGTTATTAATTTGACAATCATAAATTGTAATATAAAATGCCATGTCAAAATGTGGCATTAATGTGGTTATGGAGTTGTTTCATTGTGATTTGTTGACACTTAACTAGTTGTGTATAATGCGAACGTAAGGTGCAATATAAGTGAAGTATTAGTATTGTTTTAGGGGAGGTTTGCAGTCAGGTGACATGTTGTTATTCTAATGGAAATGTAAAATGCTTTATTAACATTTAAAATTAACATTGTTTGAGGAGGGGAACTCCTTGTTTTAGGCGGTGGTGCAAACCATGGGGGTAATGAACTTTAATATAGTCTTGAATTACATCAAGCGATGCTCTTGTGATAAATAAAAGGGTAGGATTAGTTGACCTATAATTGCACTGTTGATTGTTATCTATTTTTCCTAGATATGGTAACATTGTACTATGGCCTTGGAATTTTACTGTAATTAATGTTATGATGATGTGGAAGGAGTAATGCCTCTAAACTATATCGCGGAGTTATGCACGGGTCATGATAAGACCATACAACTAGAATGAAATTTAGAGTTAGATATCTTATGAAAAATAATGGCTTGTGGTCACATCACGATGCGATTGTTTCTTTAGTTAATGATGATTATAAAATTGAGGTTTATTGAATTAAGGACCATAAATTATTAAGATTTGGTAAATAAGGAGAGTTGCTCTTTTTAAACAATGTTGAACTTGGGTGTTCGTTGTCAGAGTCCTTCTTGTCGTGCGCCTTCCGTAAGGGACGTAGTCGTCTTTCTTGCTATGTTGTACTTGATAGTATACAGTTGGTTGCCTGGTTGGTTGGGTCGGGCGGATTATAGACACCTCTTGTAACCTTCGTATACCTGTCTGTGTGTGTGTTTGTCGGTGTAAGAATCCAGTGTCGTATCAAGAGTCTCGGGCTGTTTAAAGGCATAGTTTCCACTCTTGCGACACACTCTGAGCTGTACCAGTAGTCTCGGGTTGTTTAAAGGCACAGTTTTCACTACTGCGACTCCCTAAAAGATTTACTAATTTCTGCCTGAGCAGTCGGCCAGGAGCCTGTCTAATCTTCTTTCGAGAAGACATAAGACTAAAAGCCCTACTTTTCTGTGCAGAAATAGTAAACTCTACTGTTGGATTCTTCCCTCTGTGCTTGTACTGTACTTAACACCTGGTGTCGTCTCCTGCTTACAGCTGCTAGTCATACGCCTTATGTCTAGGGGCATTTATTGCCTGTTGTCACGGTGATATGTCAGGATCGTCTTGTGTGTTCGTCTTGCTTGCGTCTTGTTCTAGGTTGGGTTACTAGTTTCCGCTTGAGCATTCGGCCAGGAGCCTGTCTAACCTTCTTTCGAGAAGACATAAGACTAAACGCCCTGCTTTCTTGTGCAGAAATAGTAACCCTAACACCATGGATTCGTCCCTCTGTGTTCTTACTGTGCGCCCCGAGGTTGAATTATTGTTTGTGTTGTGCGCCTTGTGCCTATGGTCGTATATTGTTGCAGTCACTCATTGTGTGCCTTCAGTCTTCTTGTGTTGAACATCGTGGTTGCGTCTTGTTTGTTGTCGGGTGGCGTTGTACAGTTAAGTGTGTTTGTTACTTCTCCATGCGCGCACCCACCTTTTCAAAAAAAAAAAAGTTGCACCTATTTTCAGAGTTATTGTTGTAACGAGGAGGATGTTAGACAATGGTTAGGACCTCCAAGACACATAAGCAATGCTCAAGCCCAGGTTCCCATCGATTTTAACCACTTAAGGTCTCAGGGTTGGCGACTATTTTTAGGAACATGGAGGTGTCTACATCCCGCCCGACACAAGCAGACCAAGCAATTAAATATTACAACCAAGTACAAAAATATTTAAATGAACAACTGTGTCCTCTACGGAAGGCGCGAGACGGCAAGACTTAGACAACGACCCACCCATATTAAAACAAGGCATTATCTATTACTCAACTCGGATTAATTACATACTAATTACTCCATTTAGTTTCCATTAATCAACGAGTACCTTAAACATAATGTAAATCCAATTAATTGCAATTCCCCATTTACCAATTCATAACAACTAAATGTACTTAGTTCAAAACCTTACATTTTATATGTTGACAATTCAACAATTTCAACACATTACCATAGAATAATAACAACATTACTTTTTGTACCATCACTTTGCAAATAAAATAATAATCACATTACATCTTGTGTGTTATCAATTCAATAAAATTACAATACCCTTACCATAAAACAATAACAACCTCACATTTTATATTAAAATAACTTGCAAATAAAATAACAATCGTAGTAGTTCTGGTATGTTACCAATACAATAAATTATAATAACTGACCATAAAACAAATCAACCTTTCACTTTATAATATAATAACCTGGAAAAATAGAATAACAATCATAGTACTTCCTGTATGTTACCAATATAATAAATTGTAATAACTTACCATAAAACAAATCAATATTTCAATAACATAATAACCTTGCAATAAATAACAATAAAATTGCATTACAGTAGCATTACTCTTTACCTATTAAAATAACAATATATTAAAGTCACCTATTATAATCTTTAAAGCCTCTATCTGTAAGATATAAATATAAATCAATTTTAAATGCAATTACTCCACTTGACATTTTAAAAAGGGTAGTATCGAAATACTTAGAGAAGTTAAAACCCCCAAAAGTAGGAAAACTTATCAGAACAGTAAATGGAGCATGCTCGACCATTCAACCCACACCATTCTCAATTAGAGGTAGACAACGGGGGCGCACAGCAAGGCAATCTTCATGTTCTATAAATATATAATAGGTAAATGTAAACGATAGGAATACAACAATGATATAAAAAAATCACGCCACCTACAAATAAGAAACAGATCACACCATCCCCATCACAATTGAATTGAGGGCAGAAAAGATATCACGCTTAACCGAAGGTTTTGTTATATCCTTTTTGCACAAAATTAAAATTAAAAAAAAAAACAAGATATTGGGCATATAACCAATCTCTATCTATTCTATATATCCAAATGCTTAACAGTCATCATAAGCATCAAGGAGACATTGCTCCAAAGTTAAGTCAGCGCACAAACACCATGAGCGCCAAGGGAAGCTAAAGGGAGAGTAGTACGAGGTCACTGCATTAATCAAAACCTAACAGAATTCAAAACGGTTTCAATTACGGCCGAGTGGCATCATTCTTCCCTTGGTACAGTCAACTAGAAATTGTTATTACGCCCTAGACAGTAAGAAGGGTAAATGGCCAGATCGAATGGCGTCATAGCAGGGGGAGCAGGAGTGATGCTGGCGAATAAAAATCGCAGGATTCGAGCAATGGAACCTGCTCCTTGCCAAATCAAGACCCTTGAATTCAGCGCTATCTTCAACCGAGTTTCATCAGTTATCAGGCGATAGGAAGCATAAAGAATAGATGCACCAGTGTCTTGGGTTCTGTCCAAAGGGCCAGACACATAGGTGGCATGGTCGTTTAATGGTTAAGGTATAGGAAACAAAAATTCAGTAACAAATTACCAAAACAATTTTTCCAGAAACAATTTCGTTGTAACCATATACAAAAACAAAATTGCCAGAAGGGAGTTTTCTTCAATAACAAAATTACAACAGATTGTGCCATAAGAAAGTGTTTTATTGTGACTAAGCACAGTGAGTTTTGTTGTTCAGGAGTTGGGAACGCTATGATAATACACAGAATAATTCGGATTCCAGAGACAATTCCACCGTAATCTAATTATAAAAACAAAATCTAGGAATTGCAATCGCAGAGTTATTAAAATTCAGCCTTTGCCCAAACAGTTTTGCAGAAGTAAATTCATGAAAACATCATGCGGTTTGCAGAGAAAAATGTACTACAACCAATTATAGTGACATTCATAGAGCAAACAGTTTTACAGTTATTAAAATAGGCCAAACGCAGAGAAAGAAAAATTGTGTCACAACCATTACACAGTACCATTGCATCTAGGTATAAAATTTCATGAATGAGGGGCGCAGAGTTAAACTCTCCAACTAAAGTTGTGGTCTACTATGTATCGGAATTTCACTATCAATGGAATCATTTTAGATGTGAATTGGATATAAACGATAGAAATCAATTGGGTATAACTTGTTGCATATAATACTTTCGCTATCTCCCAATCATATTATATGAAATTTTCAGTTAATAAATTCACATTCGATGCAAGTACGCAGGCTATTATTATCCATCAAGCATAATAAAAACACAGAGAAAAGCCCTTTTTACTTTTGTTCATCATGACCATTTGCAATCAGTTTCAGATATTAGCATAAGTTTTAATGCATTCTACTCTACAATGAAAAAAAACATACCATTGCCTTATCGCCTGCCTCGAATGACGTCCGTGCACTCCTTGTCGTTCCCGCTCACCAACCGTCGAGACTACATCGATACCTCCCAGCCAACGCTAGGGGTACTTTGCTTCCCCCTTAGCCCCTCGAGCTGCAAAGGGGCCACACACTATCCAGATGGTACGTCTAGCTCCCAGCTTGCCTCACAAGGCCAAGCTACCACTCCTCTATGAGCTGGGAAATCCCAACTCTTCACAAGTAAATCAGTCAAGTCATTAATCCAGCAGTGTAACGTTATGCTAACAGTCGGTCCCCTTCTTCCTTCTCCTCTCTCTCTTTTATAGAATTTTAGAACTTCCAAACTTTCCCTAAATATTATTTAATTTAAGTTTTAATAAAAATCTTCTAATAATTCTCCTTCGTACAAGTGTTGTCCATCCCCCACTTTCCTCCAATAATTATTTTTTTAAATTAATAATTGTCTCATTTCCCTCACCCACCTAGAGTTACTCCTAAATTTACTCCTAGGTGTTCCTAGATTCCCTTACAGGTTTAAATATTTTCCCTAAAATGAAGTTGCTAATTTAGTTCAAAATTAGAAGGTTCTTGAATGCAAATTCTTTACTAAGTTGACCTCTTTCTTTTTACCAAAAGTTCCCTCTTTCTCTTTTTATGTCACCTCCATTCCCTAGTTTCCTAATTTTTTTTATTCCTTTCTTTCCCCTTTTTATTAGAGCCAAAATCGACAGTTGCAATTTAACCCCTTTTCCCTTTTATTATTAATTCAACATCTTTTAAAACTATCAAAAGTTAAAAATAATTAATTTCTTCTTTATATATATTTTTTTATCCACCGATTTTATTTAATTTCTTACTCTCTTCATTTTACCCCAAAATTTATGAAGACCAAATTATTACGTAAGGGGTTTTTATTTTAAATTTTATTATTATAATTTTATATAGGTATTTTCTCAAGGGTAGAAAAAAATTTACCCCTAGCGAAGTTTTTAGACTTAGGACTTAGATTATGAATTGGGCGACATTTAATTAGGGGAGTTGTTTTAAATTTTCTTAAAGTGTTTAATCTCTTAGGGCCATCTAGGTTCGTTCCTTTATCATCATCAACGCGAAGTTCCCTTCAGGACGCACTACGTGCTCCAAGGGTGTCACTCGCCTCTTTTGTTTCTTTTGCGCAATGTGCCCTTTAGGACGCACCACGTGCTCCAAGGGTGCCACTCTCCCTTTGGTTTCTTTTGCACGACATGCCCTTAAGGATGCACCCTATGCTCCAAGGGTGCCACTCGCTTCTTGACTGATTGGTAGACATCAATAACCCCTGGAGTCAACACTCTGCCAGGTGAACTTGTGGGAGACTAAGGGATTCTAAGGAATAAATCCCCCGCCTTATTGCATGCCCCTTAGAATCATCGCGAGTGACTGTCGCAGTCTGTCGTCACGACATCGTGGGTCCTCTCGAACTAGGTAATTGTTAACCTACAGTTTGAGCCATGGCGAGAGTGCTAGTAGGCTGTGGTAGGGTTGTTGTCCACACCTCTCCCTCAACCTCTCTAGTAGTCATATGTGGCCCCTTCACTCCATATGTGAGTCTAGTCCACAAGCTATCATCAGCCTACATCATCAACAATCATGTCAGACATGTCCGCATCATATCATCTAATCAAATGTACTAAAATCACAGTAAAACAATCAAACCCCAATAGCACACTCCCTGACTCGATCCAGATTCCAGGGGTTTCGTTGATGCCTCTGCATCCTCAAGGTCCAAAACCCTGCACACTCAGTAAAACCGAGTCAATAACACCTGTCTATGTCAATGCAGTAAAACATCATGTCATCTATCATAACGCATCATAATCAAGGACAAATGTTTTAATATCATAATAGTTCAGATCACTTGCGAGCAAGTGTCCTCAAAGAATAAGTTTTCACAGTGCGCTAGAGAGGGATGCTAGAGAGCTCTCTTTTATAGAATAGGAGAAACTTTTCAAATTATGTAATTTTCAAAAATGCATTTACATATCTTCATTTCAACTATTCATTTGATTCGTAATATTTTAATTAAATATTGCGACTCAAATACTAGTTAATAAGAAAGTTAATTAAAGTTGTTTAGTTACTTGAAATTAAATAAATATTATTAAAAATAAATTATTAATTATTAATAATATTATATATATATATAACATGAATTGGGTTAATAGATGTGAGAACTATAGGAGAAGAGGAGGGGTGGGACCTTCGGTTTGCATCTTATGTCTAAATATGAAGAGACTACCTTACATTTATTTGTCTAGTGTGAATACACTCACAGAAATTGGCAAGATATATGTTGTTTGTTGAAGTTTTCCAGTTCCGGGGATCGTCCATTCTTATAGGAGAATTTGCTGAAATGGTTTGTATCCTCCCCAAAGATGAGATATATCCCCTTTGTAGTTCTCTAGGGAATCTTGAAATACTGGAATAAAATTATATTTGAAGATCTCCCTCGAAATGATCCACGGACTATCAGAAACATAATAATGGCTATAAAAGAGCATGCAAGGAAAAATGCAGGAGATAGGATGGATTATATCCAAGCCTAGTTTATTTTGATAATTCCACAATTGGGTTCTTTGATGGAGTTGTTGGTGGAGGTATATGTGGATTTGGCGTGTTTCTCAAGTTAAATATAGATCATGTGTGCAGAGCTTATTTTTCAAGAGGTGAAGGAAACAACATCAAAGCAGAGACCTTGGGACTATGGGACCTTCTCTCTTTTGATAAAATGCTTTGAATAGATCATTTAATGGTTGCAAGAGATTCTAAAGTGGTTCTGGACTATTTTGCTGGAAAAACAAATTTGGAAATTTTATCCCTTACCCCATGGAAAGCGAAGATCCTATATCTCAAAAGACATTTCACTGGGATAAAATGCATGCATGTGCACATGCAATACAACTCTAAGGCAGATTCTCTCTCCAAAAAATATCTTGTATCCCTTATTGGTTGGTTGCATTTCGAGGAATCCCACATGGGATCTGTAATTAGTGCAGAGCATTACTATATATTCTAAAGTACTCCATCCTTTTGTATATTCCTTTTTGGATAGGAAAGTTCAATTTTGAAATGTTTTTTTTTATTAAATGTACACAATTGTATCCTCCAAATCTCTATATAGAATGAAGAACTGATAGGATATATATGGTAGTATAAGAACAACATCAAGGATGTTATGTTATGCAATCTATACTTCTATATAGACCCCCAATGTAATAGAAATTTTCTCTTGATTCAATAATGAATAATAGTGAAACTGTTTTTCCCCCAGATGGGGTGCAATGTTGAGTAGGTAGGTCAAGTGGCTATGAGACGGGAAGCGCCATAAATAATGGCCACTGCCTCCCATCCTCTCACCATTAAAGTTGGGAGGGCACTCGCACAGTCATACCCATTTGATGAGTTCCCTCGAGCACGCGAAGGGAACGACACACCAAAGAATTAAGCACTCAACTTTAATGGCCGCCACTATCACAATCAAACTCACCCTTATCAGCTGCCTCGATGGTAATGCGATGCATTTGCAAATTCAATTTGCAGGGTGTTGGAGCAGGGATAATCTTCCCATAAATCCCCCGGCCTTAGCTCAGCACCTCCACATGCCAAGAGCATGAGGAAAGCCTCGCAAAGGCACGGTGTAGTATGCCTATGACTCTCACAGGAAGTGATAGAAGGTCTTTGAGAAAGCGTTGGCTCTTGCATCTACTCAGGCAACTAGGGAACATGGAAGACATAAAACGCCCCCCATGGCATATGCAGAGGAGACTACTCTAGACGAATCCATCCAGAACTGTCCAGAACACCTCATGCTCACCGTATCGGACAATTGGAATCCCCCCACGGCTTTTGGAAACGAGACCAAGCTTCTAGATCCCAGAACCTCTCACAGACGCAAGGAAGAAGAACAGGCAGAGGACTTCACAATCTGCTATGTCCAAGAAGAAGTGTCGGGCAGCGGAGAGAAAATGGCAAACCCAACAAGTGGACCACCTGCAGAGATAGAAACCCAGCAGCACAGTCAGCCAGTAGGCCAGCTCAGTAAAGCTATGGCAGAAAAGGAGGGAACCCATTCTCAAGGGCCAAATCCCCTCTTAACTGTTCAAGAGGAATGGGAGGACCAGCCTCCTTACAACAATCTGAGTTATCTCGAGCTCCTCTTTGAAACTCGCAGTATGGTGGACGACCAAATATTCAAATCCATTCAAATTGGCCATCGCCTCGATATGATGTATGAAACACACTCCAGAGAATCCCCACGACTACAGTTCCCTACATGCACACAAGCCTATGCGATTCTGGTAGGTTGGCGAAAGAAGGATGATGATGGCGAGTCGCCTGGTCCAAAGGTTATGTGAATGTTTCTAATTTTCATTTTCTCTTAGCAGTGTACTTTAGCTATGTTAGCAGTTAGGTTGTTAGAGACTAGAATGAATACATTCTTGTTGTGCATCCTGGTTTCCTCCGGGCAGGACGACAGCCTGGAAAAATTTTGTTTGTTTGAATATAGATGGCATCTTAAGGCCAACTATCTCAGTTTCCTCTTAGTAGGTGGGACAGTTGGCGGCACTACTAGACTATGTAAACATGCAATAACAATATAAATAGGATCCTCCCCTTTTTTACTTAAAAAAAAAATAGTGAAACTATTTTTTCTACATGAAAAAAAAACAACTTGAATTGGGCTAATGGTTCAAAACACGTGTTTCTTTTTAAGAGGTTACAAGTTTAAATTTAGAGGGGATAAGGTATCTATTCCTTCGTATACTTTTCCATTACTTATTTGTAAATTTTCTTAAGTTCTTTAAGTGTTTTGTAATGGGAAAGACATCCAGTGTTGTGAGATGCCTATGGGTTTTGAGTGGCTTGTAAGGGCAAAGACATCCACTCTTGTGAGATGCGTATGGGTTTTGAGTAGTTTGTAAGGGGAAAGACATCTACTCTTGTGAGATTCATATGTGTCTTGGACAGACAAACTCTTAACCAATTAAAAACACTTTTAGGTCTCACTCCAATACTAAAAGGAACTTTCATCCTATATAGTATTTATAAGAAAGTGGGTCATATACTTTTTAATATTATTTAGCATCAATCTCATACATGAAAGTAGATACTACCTCAAATTTAATTTTAATCACTTATCTTGAAGAAACAAAATTTTATATATAAACATGATAAAAATAAAAAATTTACTCCTACTTATATATAAAATGAGATTATATATAAACACATTTAAAAATTTCATTTTTATTGTTATTATATAAACTTAAATATCAAAATATAAAAAATACAAAACAAAAGTGAATATATCCACAAATAACTAAAGTAAACATTGGATTTTTTCCATTCTTAATAAATATTAATATGAAATAAAATCAAAATAAATATAAATATTAATTTTTTCCATCTACAACTATTTTTTAACAAAATTTAATAAATATCATAGACAAGGTCATTATACAACAAAATGTAATATGTCCCACTTTTAACAACTTAGATCCCAATATAAATAATTAGTTATCCACTTTATTATTATTTATTTGTCCTATTTTATTATAAAAGTCAAATAACCAACACAAATACTAAAGTATCAATATAGAATAAAATGCTAAAAAAATATAATCTAAATCTCAAACCAAATAGCAACACAAATACTAAAACATCTCTAAAGAAAAAAAAATGCTCAATATATATAAACTAAATCTCAACATAAACAAGCTTATTATAAAAAACAATTCAACAAAATCCAATGAGTATCCATGTAGCTCTTTTAAGTATTATTACTCATTTATGTTATTTTATATAGTACAAGCCAAGATGGCCAACAAAAGTGGGTAAGTATTCATTATAAAAAACAATTCAACAAAATCCAATGAGTATCCATGTAGCTCTTTTAAGTATTATTACTCATTTATGTTATTTTATATAGTACAAGCCAAGATGGCCAACAAAAGTGGGTAACTATTCATTGTTTTTAATAGAATTCATTGTTTTTTAATAGAATGGTGTTTTTTTCCCTTAGAAATATTAAAGGAATGAATATGTTGACAATTAATCATCTTAAATTAAATCTGAACATAAGAAAGGCCACTATACAACAATTTTCCAATGAGTCCCACCGTCAGCCACTTGATTTTCATATATAATTAGTTCTAGATTATATTGGTATCCATTTTTTATTTATTCCTAATGTTAAGAAGTATTAATCGTTTTTCCTTTCTTTTTTATATACATGATAAATATGTTAACAATTAATCGTCTTAAATTAAATCTGAACATAAGAAAGGCCACTATACAACAATTTTCCAATGAGTCCCACCATCAGCCACTTGATTCTCATATATAATTAGTTGTAGATTATATTGGTATCCATTTTTTATTTATTTTTTAATGTTAAGAAGTATTAATGTTTTTTCCTTTCTTTTTTTTTAGTGTTAAGAAGTATTAATCTGAAATGGAATCTCAACAACTTTTTGTCCACTATATTATTTAATAATTAGTTGTAGTTGACAATTAATTTTTTTAGGTGATAGTGAGATTTATTAGATTTAGTTGAAAAGTTGTTTTATATTAGTTTTGTCTATTTTGAAATTTCATTGTAAGAAGTATTAATGTGAAATGAAATCTCAACCTAAAGAAGGCTACTATACAACAAATTTTCATAAAAATCCATTAAATCTTATTATTAACCATGTAAGTTTCGTATATAATGTTACTATTAGTTTAATAAATTTGTAAACAATCACTCATAAACTATTTCATCACAAAACATAAAAAAAAAATAACCATGATTATTTATAGATGGGAGGGATACACATATTTACCCTTCCATATGTTCTTGTGAGGGGAACACATGCACACCTTCACTCATCATCCTCTTTCCATGAATCATTTACACACTTGCAATTGCTACCCTCGACCACAAGAATGGGGGGTGAGGATTTGTACATATTGATCCCTTCCACTTTTTGATGGGTCCAAATCGTATTTCAATGAAGTAAAGGGAAAATGCTCGATGTCAAGTCTCAGTTAGACTCACTCTCATTTGGTATGGTAAATTCTGACCAATATGTGGGATTGGTCACCAATTAAGGATTTAGATTATAGATAAGTACAACAAATTGTCCTCCAAAGAATTCTTAAAATATAGACACATTATTAGATGATATAGGGTAAAATCATGAAGCTGGGTAACACTTTTGCTTGTTTTATGACAAAAAAAACTTCATTTTCACAAGTTCTTCAACTTCTGGCATACAAAAGTATTTTTTTTATTTAGAATTTCACTTTACAGTAAAAACAAAACTTGTAAA
>ML778720.1:111267-147198 GCA_009831015.1 Picea engelmannii
TGAAAACAAATTATACCCAATGAAAGTAGATTCAATTTTAAAAATGTTGGTATCAATTCCCAAACTAAATTCTGAGTATTTGTAGGAGTCCGCTACCTCCAAAGATGAAGTAAGATGGAGAGAATTTGCATTTCCTGCAAACAATCCCATTTTCAAGTTTTCGACCGAAATATTCTTTCGGCCGAAACCTAGTTTTTAACGGAATCCGTTAAAAATAAACGTTTCGGCTGAAAACTATTTCGCCCGAAATATTCTTACCGCGGGAAAATAATTCATTCATAAAACATTGTACACAAATTTTGACCACACCGTTAAATTTGACGTGAAAATTTTCGGCCGAAAGTAATATTTGTTCGGCCAAAAAATTGCCGCTAGAAATTTTGGAGACCTGATTGTCACGAAAGTGTTACCCAGCTTCATGATTTTACCCATTACTGGTTACATAAATATTTCATGATAAACAAAAATATGTGAAATCAATAATGCAATAGATATAAATCATAAAAAGTTATACATTGCAACTTCAACACCCTTACTGCATCCATAAGAAACCACAAATTATTAAGTTGCTCAAATGACAAACACAAAAATAGTTTGTATGAAATATTACTCAAGAAACTTAAAAACCAATTTGATATGTAGAATAGTCTCATACACAAATGACCACTTTTATGGTCGCTAAAATGCCTTCTATTCTTTATATCATGAGATAATATTATCATCGATATTACATCAAGAAAACTTCCTCCTCTCTTATGTGGAGCTCTATTTTATAGAATAAGAAAAAAATTTCAAATTATGTAGCTGTCAAAAATGCATTTGCATATCTTCATTTCAAGTACTTTTTCTTGATCTATAATTTGAACACAATTCATAATTCATTGTATAATATTTAGAAATATAAAATTATGATTATTTATCTTAGGCAAGGTCATTATACAAAAAGAAATGTAATAAGTATCACTTTTAACCACTTGAACATAATCTAAATAATTGGTTGTCCACTTCATTATTATCTATTTGTCCTATTTTTATCTTACAATCCAAATAGCCAACACAAATACTAAAGCATCTCCAAAGGAAAATATGCTAAGAAGTATAAACTAAATCTCAACATAAACAAGCTTATTATAAAAATAAAATCAAAATAAAAAATTTACTTTGATTCTGGTACATAATTAGTTGTCCACTTTATTATTACTCATTTCCCTTATTTTTTTATAGTACAAACTATCATGGCCAACACACGTGGGTAACTATTATTGTTTAAAGAGAACAATGTTTTTTTTCCATAGAAACATTAAAGGGATGAAGATGTTGAGAATTAAAATTAAATCTCAACATAAGAAACGTCACTATACAACAAAGTTTTAACAAAATCCAATGAGTCCCACTCTCAACCACTTGATTCTCATATATAATTAGTTGTAGATTATATCAGTACCATTTTTCCCCATTTTTATTTTTTTGCTAAGAAGTATTAATTTGAAATGGAATATTTGTCCACTAAATTACTTAATAATTAATTGTTATATTTTAGTTGACAACTAATTTCCTAGGTGATAGTGAGATTTATTTGATCTTGTTGAAAATTTGTGTATATTAGTTTTGTCTATGTTGAAATTTCATTGTAAGAAGTATTAATGTGAAATGAAATCTTGCCCAAGACAAAGCAACTATACAACAAATTTTCATAAAAACCAATTAAGTCTTATTGTTAACCATACAAGTATCATATATAATGTCACCATTAGTTTAATAAATATCTAAAAATTCACTCATAACCTATTTCACCACAAAACATAAAAAATAACCATGATTATTTATAGATGGGAGAAATACGCATATTTACCCGTCCATACATCCTCATGAGGGATGCACATGAACACCTTCAATCATCATCCACATTCCATGAATCATTTACACACTTGCAATTGCTACCCTCGCCCCATGAATGGGTGGTGAGGATCTGTACATATTCATCCCTCCCACTTGTTGGCAGGTCCAAATGGCATGTCAATCGGGTAAATGGAAAATGATCAATGTTGAGTCGCGTTTATACTCACTATCATTTGGTATGGTAATTTATGACCAATATGTGGGCTTGGTTGCCACTTAAGGATTTACATTACAAAGAAGGAACATGAATGTAGCATCCTCCTCATTACGACAACAACCCTGATAATAGGTGAAAAAAAAAAATTGTTTAAGTTGTGTGCGCGCGTGTAAAAAGGAAACAGACACACTTGACTCACGTCGCCACCCAACGACTAACAAGACGCAACCACGATGATCACAACAAGAAGACATAAGGCGCACAACAAGTAACTACAAGAATTAAACGTCATACGGTGTTATGTACAGTACGAATACAGATGGAAGAATGCATAGTAGTAGATTTTACTATTTCTGCAAAGGAAAGAAGGGCGTTTAATCTTAGTCCTCTGCTCCGGAGAGAGAGAATGTCAGATAGGCTCCTGGCCGACTGCTTAGGAAGAAACTATTAATCTCTGTCAGGAGGTCGCAGTGGTGGGAACTCTGCCTTTAAAGAGCTCGAGACTACTGACACAACCTTAGAGGTGTGTCGCAAGAGTGGAAACCCTGCCTTTAAAGGGCCCGAGACTCTTGATACGGCATTGGATTCTTTACACAGAAATTAATCACACACACAGCCTTATATACTAAGGCTACATGGAGATGTCTACATCCCGCCCGACACAAGCAGACCACGCAATTAACTGATTACGATCAAGTTCAAAAATAGTTAAATGAACGACCATGAACTCTACAGAAGGCACAAGTCCGAAGGACTCCGCCAACGACTATCCATTGTTAAGACAAGGTATTATCTACGACTCAAAAGGGCAATAATTACAACCATCTACTCCATTAAATTCCATTAATTTCTGTTCCCCAATCACTAACTCATAACAACTTATTGTACTTAGTTCAATGTCATTACATTAGATATGAACAATTCAACAAATCTCAACAACTTTACCATAAAATAATAACCCCATTATGCCACCTTTAAAATAACTCCGCTATTAAATTATCGTCTATATACCTCTTATGTGGTTCCTTTGCCCTAAAGTTACATTAACATTACCATAACAACATCACATCTTAAATTACGGTGACTTGCAATTAGCTAAATCCGCATAATCTACATTCATCGATTCATCAAGAATAATCAAGTTTACAAGTGGGGAAGGACATGTTTAGTCAATCTGCAATATCCTAGATGTAGTCCTAAATATAAATAATTAGAACAAAATATTATGCCTCGACAAAATATGATTATGTTACTTGTACTGAAGGTCTTGCAAGTATCAATCTGAAAGTCTGAAAGTACAAAATATCGTCTGAAAGTCATAAATAGGTAGTGTAATTCCATCATCGAAATTTTGCCCATACAAAACTGAGTAAGCACAAATGGATGAGGATGATTAATCCTTTATAAACATGGATTCTCACTATTGGATGCATGCCCCTGGTTCTAATCCTCTATACATAATACTTTAATTTGTCCATTTAAATCAATGCTAAACACTGCACTATTCCCCTTTTGTGCCTTCTAAATTCATTAACTCATTTACTAATTATAATCAATAATGAATGGATGTGAATCATTATTTTAACAAATTAAATATGAATCTATAACTGTAAATCAAATTAACGCAACCAGCCAAATCATTTACTCCTTGTTAATCATAAACAAGCAATGAATAGTTGTAATTTGTCAATAACGCTGAATCTCTAATCCTAAATCAATTCAACTCCATAATCCAAAACATAAAATGCAGCCATTAGAATAAACACAACATTAACCTAAAAAGAGTGCAATCACTAAGAAGATCTTAAGCTGGACCTTTATCTCCTGAGTACACATGTTACCAGACCCAATGCGTTCACCAGCATGTAAAATCATTCAAGCCAGTAAAATACATAGATTGATGGAATGGGGAAATAGAACTAATCCATCAACAACAACCCTAAACGCTTTTTAAAAAGTTTCTAACCGTTCCCTTACTAAAGCTTCTCAATAAAACGAGAATCAAGGGGTAAATAACTCTAGATTCCGCCCTCACCTGAAGTTCGCCTGGAGGTTGTCTGAGTGTCGACGGTTCAGAAATAAAAACAACCATGGATAGTAAGCGGTTGCCAGACACACAGTCGAGGTCAACGAAGTTTGGACTGGAACCCAAACAAAATTAAAAAGAGTGACTCTCTGTTTTATGATAAAAACTCGTTGCCTAGCAAGATCGTTGTCACCAACCCAATGAACTGAAACGCAGATTTGGTAAGACCAGGTGGATCTCCCTCTCGCCTCAATGGTAGCTCAAGCCAGCGGCTACAACCACCAATCTACAGTTATAATCGAGGCGTTTCAGCGTTGTAGTGAAACAAATCCCAAATAGATGCACCGCAAAGGGAAACTGTCAGTTAACTATCACATCAAAGGAAGAATGGCTACAGGGAAGATACTTCTGAATGTATCAGAGCTAGGTTACAGGAACCAGTTCTCCGAGTGAGAAGCTAGCATGCAACACTCATTCCAAATTCACCATTGATGTATGAATTTAAGTTGCCAGTGAATTACAGTCGCTGACATACCCAGAATATCAAATTCACCGTCGCAATAACTTCTTAACATGCATTGGCTATCTAGGACACGTTTAAACCATGGTTTCTATACCAAGGGAGGCCATGGCCATTACACGCTACACTTACAACAAGAAATTCTACTTAATGCACAGGGTGAGGGTTATCCATGGCTTTACACGTAATGTTACCCCCAGTAACCAACCGCATTAACACATAGAAAATGCACCGATTCCACGCCATGTCTGGGAGTGTTAACTAACATTAAAGGTTTATACACAACAAATATTAAAACAGAGTAATAATAGAACTACGAATTCCACCGCATCCGTGCGTATATAGCTCCAGTTCATATTAGCTAAGAGCCTGTTGCGGTAAAGGCGAAGATAGTAACTGCCCTCTGAATGGCTGGGTGTGATTCTAGACCGGGGCGTTGCTGGCAAGGTTGGGGCCATTTATAGAAGCAAATGTTAAGAGTTTTTGTATTTATTTTTCTTGTGGACTGTAGACCACACTTGATTCTCCTGGACTCCTTAAGATAGAACTAAGTGCAGAACCTCCATGCCTAAACCCTTCATACAATTTGACCTTGATGCAGAGATTAATGACCATTATCAGTGGATGAATTAGATAGAAACAAGTTTGCCGGTCAAGATTAATCACACAATTAAATATAAAATTTATCACTCAGCATTCGTTGGATAAAATCAGGAGGTTCAACAAGCATCGTACAAATTTATTCCTTGCGATTCGTCAAAGGAAAATGGCAGATGCAGCAAACGATACATAAAAATTGTAACACCAGTAAACTTTTCCAATAAATAGGCAAATCTACATCAATCCTAGTGCTTTCTATTCTACCAAATAAATAACCATACCTTTGCCTCTTCGCCTGCCTCGAGTGACGTCCGCGCGTTCTGCGTTGCTCCTGCTCGTTGACCATCGAGACCTCACCGGTACCTCCTAGCCAATCGCTAGGGGTACTCTTCTTCCCCCTTAGCCCCCCGAGACGCAAAGGGGCCACACACTATCTAGATGGTATGTCTAGATTCCCATCTCACCTCACAAGGCTGAGCTACCACTCCTATCCGAGCTAGGAAATCCCAACTCCTCACACGCAATCAGTCAAGTCATAAATTCGGCAACGTAACGTTACGCTAACAGTCGATCCCTTTCTTCCTCATCTTCACTTTCTTTTATAGAGTTTTTAGCACCTCCAACTTTCCCTAAATCACATTTAAATTAAGTTTTAATAAAAATATTCTAAATATTCTCCTTCGCACAAGTGTCGTCCATCCCCCTCTTTCCTCCAATGATTATTTTCTTTAAATTATTAAATTACTCATTTCCCTAACCCACCTAGAGTTGCTCCTAAATTTCCTCCTAGGTGTTCCTATATCCCCTTACATGTTTTAAATAATTTCCCTAAAAATGAAGTTGCTAAATTAGCTCAATTTAGAAGGTTCTTAATTTCAGATTCCTTACTATGTTGACCTCGTTTTTTACCATAAGTTCCCAACTTTCCTTAATTATGTTTCCTCCATTACTTAGTTTCATAATTCTTATTATTCACTTATTTCCCCATTTTATTAGAGCCAAAATGGCAGTTGTGCTATTTACTCTTTTCCCTTTATTATTAATTTAAAATATTTTTATACTTCCACAAGTTAAATAATTTATTTCCTCTTCACAATTTAAAACCACGGATTTTAATTAAATTATTCGTCCTTTCATTTTACCCTCTAAATTTAAGAAGACATAAATTATTACTTAAGTGGGTTTTAGTTTATATCTTTATTTTATTTTTTTATTTTTATTTTTAGGGTCTTTTTCTTAAGGCTTAACAAATTTTTACCCTAGAGAAGTTTTAGACTTAGGTTTAGATTTTGAACTGGGTGACAATTATTTAGGGAAGTCGTTTTAAGAATTTATTAAGGTGTTAAATGTCTTAGGGCCATCTAGGTTTGTTCCTTCCGCAACATCAATGCGACGTTCCCTTTAGGACGCACCACGTGCTCCAAGGGTGCCACTCGCCCCAGTTGTTTCTCTTGCGCAGCATGCCCTTCAGGATGCACCACATGCTCCAAGGGTGCCACTCGCCCTGGTTGTTTCTCTTGCGCGACGTGCCCTTCAGCATGCACCACGTGCTCCAAGGGTGCCACTCACCAACTTGACTGATTGGTGGACATCTATAACCCCTCGAGTCAACACTCCGCCAGGTGAACTTGTGGGAGACTAAGGGCTCTAAGGAATAAGGCCCCCGCCTTATTGCGCACCCCTTAGAATCATCGTGAGTGACTATCGCAGTCTGCCCTCACGACATCGTGGATCCTCTCGAACTAGGTAATCGTTAACCTACAGTTCGAGCCACGGCGGGAGTGCTAGTAGGTTGTGGTAGGGCTGCTGTCCACACCTCTCCCTCAACCTCTCTGGAAATCGTGTGTCACCCCTTTACTCCATATGTGAGCCTGTTTGGCAAGCTATCATCAGCCTGCATCATCAAAAATCATGTCAGAACATGTCAACATCATATCATCAAATCAATGAAATATCACGGTAAATAAATCAACCCAAATAGCACACTCCCTGACTCAATCTGGAGTCCAAGGGGTTCCACCGATGCCTTTGCATCCTCAAGGTCCAAAACCCTGCACACTCAATAAAACTGAGTCAATAGCACTTGTCTACGTCAAAGCATTAAAACATCATGTCATCTATCATAACGGATCATAATCAAGGATAAATGTTTTAACATCATAAAAGTCCAGATCACTTGCGAGAAAGTGTCCTCAAAGAATAAGTTTTCTTAGTGCACCAGAGCGGGATGTTACATACACCCCCTCTTGGTCTAAACTTCGTCCCGAAGTTTCTCAATATAAATGCCAAAATAAAAGTACCACAGTATCATAAGTCTATCTATCAAACAAAAATGGAAACTATTGGTGCATATCATATGCGTCCTCCCAGGTCACCGAGTGCGAACTATAACTATCCCACTGGACCTTGACCTGATCTACCGTTCGACGTCGTAACTTTCGAACATGATGATCTAAGATGCGGACCAGCTTAGCCGTGAGCACTCCCTCATACGATACCTGCAAGGAACTCATGTCAATCACGTGTGTAGGATCACTAATATAATGTCTCAAAACAAATACATGAAAAACATCGTGCATACGCCTCAAATAATCAGGCAAGGCTAGTCGATAGGCCACGGGCCCCTTTCTCACAACAATCTTGAAAGGTCCCACAAACCTAGGAGAGAGTTTATCTCCCTTTCCAAACTTGATCGAACTCTTATGTGGTTTAACCCACAAGAATACTCGATCGTCGACGTCATAACTATGGTCGACTCGACGCACATCGACACAACTCTTCTGTCGATCCTACGCTTCTTTAATCCTTTGTCTTATGGTTTGCATCTTCTCTTCCATTTCTTGGATCACTTCTGGTCCCACCAGGACCCTATCCTCAAGCCGATCCCAACTCAAGGGCGTTCGACACGGTCACCCATAAAGAAACTCAAAAGGTGCCATCTTAATGGTGCTCTGGTAACTGTTGTTGTAAGTAAACTCTACTAGAGGCAAGAATTCCTCCCAACTCTTTTGTTGGTCCATCACGTACATGCGCAACATGTCTTCCAAGGTTTGGTTCATTCATTCGGTCTGTCCGTCAGTCTCTGGGTGATACGCAGTACTAAAGTTAAGTTGGGTTCCCAAGGCCTATTGGAAACTCGTCCAAAATCGTCCAAAATAGTCCAGTAAACACCGATGCTCGGTCAGATATAATCCTCGTAGGCACGCCATGTAACCTCACAATCTCACTGATGAAAACTCTAGCTATATTAGGTGCCTAATACGTCGTACGCATAGGAATAAAGTGAGCACTCTTTGTCAGAATGTCTACCACTACGAAAATTGAGTCATGTCTCCTTGCCGTCAGTGGCAATCCAACAATAAAATCCATCGAAATAACTTCCCATTTCGATTCCAGAATGGCATGTGGTTGAAGTAATCCTACCAAGTGTCTATGTTCAGCCTTTACCTGCTAACACTCTAGACATCTAGCCACAAAGTTGACTATGTCAGCCTTCATTCCCTTCCAGAAGAATAAGGGTTTAAGGTTTTCCCTCATCTTCGTGACTCCTGGGTGAGCCATGTAAACTGCTCTATGAGCCTCGCTCAGGATCAACATCCTCAACTCGTCGTTTGGTGGTACGTAAATATGACTTATAAACCTCAATAACCCATCACTATCAATTGGAAATAACTTGTATTGTGGTACCATCATGGTGTTTTGTCTGATAAAACCCTTGACCTCTTTGTACCAATCATCATCACACTGTAAAGTGAGAATATTCTCATGTAGATTAGTCTGAAGAGGCAACACCGAAAATATGCGTGGCCTCCTACTCAAAGCATCCGCCACTTGGTTCATTGTTCCCTTTATGTAAGTAATCTCAAAGTCGTACTTGCTAAGTAGTTCCGACCAATGTCGTTGTCGCGCATTCAGGTCGCCTTGCCTAAAAATGTGTTGTAGTCCACCATGATCAGTCTTCAATTCAAATTTGCGTCCAACAAGGTAGTGTCTCCAAACCTTCAAGGCATAAATGATGGCTAGTAACTCAAAATCATGCATCACGTAGTTTTCCTCATGCCTTCTCAGTTTCCTTGAAATGTAAGAAATCACTCATCCGTCTTGCATCAAGACTCCACCTAAACCTTCTTGAGATGCGTCTGTGCATACCAAGAAGTTTGCGTCCATGTCAGAGACCTTTAGTATTGACGTTGTGGTCAACAACTCCTTAAGCCTTCGAAATGCTTCCGCACATTTCTCGGTCCAAACAAACTTCTTTCTTTTCTTCTGCAATTCCGTGATCGGATTTTCTATCTTTGATAATCCCTCGACAAATTGTTGATAGTATCTTGCTAAACCCATAAAGATACGCACTTCTGTGACATTCGTCGGTGCAGGACATTCCATAATAGCCTCGACCTTGGCTGGATCCACGGCGATAACTTCGTCGGAGATGACATGCCCAAGGTAGTGAATCCTTGATTGATAAAAAGAGCATTTGGACAACTTCCCATACAACTTGTGCTCTCGCAGACACTGTAGCACCAAGCGCAAGTGCTCGTCATGCTCCTCCGTCATCCGAGAGTAGATCAAAATATCGTCAATGAATACTTGGACGAACTTGTCCAAGTACTTGCAGAACACCCCGTTCATCAAAATCATAAATACCCCTGGGGTGGTTGTCAGTCCAAACGGTAAAACAGTAAACTCGTAATGTCCAAATCTCATCTTAAAGGCAGTCTTAGGGACATCATCCTTCTTGATCTGTAACTGGTGATACCCTGATCGCAAATCGATCTTGGAGAACACTGTCGCACCCTTCATTTGATCGAACAGATCATCAATTCTTGGTAAGGGATACTGATTCTTGATCATAGCCTTATTCAGTTGATGGTAGTCAATGAAAGCCTCGATGGTCCGTCCTTCTTTTGTATGAAAATAACGGGTGCACCCCACGGTGACACACTAGGGTGTATCAGTCCCAGGTCCAACAACTCCTTCAGTTGCATTTTCAGCTCTTGCAACTCTGGGGTCGACATCCGATAAGGCGTTCTTGCTATCGGTTTGGTCCCCGGTTTCAAGTCTATGGTAAACTTCAGTTCTCTTTCTGCCAACATCCTAGGCAAATCCTCTGGAAATAAGTCCGCAAACTCCTTCACCAACGGAAGGTGTTCTAGACCTTTTGCTACTCCCTTTTCATTTAGCATGAGGATCGCATAAATCTTGCACCCCTTGCACAAACTCTTTTGTAACTGTAATGAAGAGACGAACCTCAAGGATACTCCCTAGTTCCATCCTACAATCACACGTCTCTGTCCTTCATCATCAACCAAGCTCAACCATTTCATCTTACAGTTGAGTATCACCTCATGCGATTCCAACCAATCCATACCGATCACGACGCCATAAGATCCTAAGATCGTGACGTACAAGTTGACCCTCATGAAAAAATCTCCCAAGTTAAGGGCACAGCCCATAACCTTTCCTCCAACCTTTTGTTTGGGTCCTAAAGCCATCTATATGAAGCTAAACTCATCCTGTTTGATTTCCTTTCTTTAATCATTTTTAGCGCTGCACCAGAACTGAAACTCTTAGTACCACCTGGGTCTATCAAACACTAACGGTCTGGTCAGCGATGGTACCTGTCATCTCGAGCACAGTGGACTGGTGCTCTGCCTGGCGGTTATTCATCGCTGCATGAATCCGATGGGCCTTGCCCATATCTCCCACGGTAGTGGGTCCGGCTGATCTGGACACTCTGGTCCTCTCCACAGGACAGTCGCATTGGTAGTGTGGCTCCCATCATGTCCAACACCCCTTCTTCAGCCCAGTAGTCCCGGTACCCGAAGTAGAAGATGATGACCCACTTGCCTGGAACCCTGGTCTATTCTGTTGAACATGCCTAAATTGTTGTTGCTGTGGGCGACACTGCTGCTGGTGTTGTGGTGCCCGATAAGGTGTCCGCTGCGGAGGCAAAGTAGCTGGGGTGTAGTCAAATTGGATCCCCTCTAGAAGCCACGATATCCCGACGTATGTCTCGCTAGGGTCTGATGTTGTTGTGTCCCAGATGAAACCTGCCCTGCTGGTCTTGTTGGAGTCCTGGTCTAACCCACACTGATAAGTTCCTCCTCTGCTATGAGGGCCTTCTGGACGACATCATGCAAGGTTTGAGGCATCAAAATCCTAACCTTTTCACGTAGGCTTCCGTTAAGTCCAAACACGAACCTGTTGACCTTAAGTTTTTCTGTGTTAAGGTGTGCAGCATACCGGAGTAGCTCCATAAAACGTGCCTCGTACTTGGGCACTGTACGACCTCCTTGTTGTAATGCGTTGAACTCATTGAGCTGACACTCAATGAATTCCTCTGGAAGATACCTCTCTCGGAACCATTCCTCGAACAGTTCCCATGACACGTCTTCGACGGCCAGGTTTAGTTGCGGCAGGAGCGTCTTCCACCATAGAAGAGTGCTCCCCTTCAGTTGAAATACCACCATGCAGACCTTCATGTTGGAGGTATAATCGCGAAATGCGAAGCACATCGCCATATTCTCCAACCATGCCTTAGTGGCGGCACTATCCGGGGCACCCAAGAACTCAGGAAATTTAACCTTCTCGAGTTCATGGTGAATGCTACCTGTAACGTCCAGTGCGCGCGGCGAAACCTCAGCGGGTATCAGCGCCCTAGCCTCATCTCTGTCCAATCGACTGATCAGTGCCTCGGACATGCACTGAAAAGACCTCATCATCCTGACCACGTCGCCAACTGTTATCTCCTCCTGTCTGAGAACCTGCTCGCCTCCCGGGGGGTTAGACCCCTCAGGCATGGATTCCACTGGAGGCGTCACGCCTCCTCCCCTAGCACCCTGTCATCTTTCTCCGCGACGTCCTCTAACCATGATTACCTTCACACACACAATCCACTCGATCAAAAACATTATAATTCAATCAAATCATGTCACGAAAGCCGTAGCGAATAACAAGTCGCAAGTCGAACCGGCTCTGATACCATATGCAACATCCTCCTCGTTACGACAACAACTCTGATAACAGGTGAAAAAAATATATATATTTAAGGTGTGTGCACGCATGTAAAAAGGAAACAGACACACTTGACTCACATCGCCACCCGACGACTAACAGGACGCAACCACGATGATCACAACAAGAAGACATAAGGCGCACAACAAGTAATTGTAAGCATTAAACGACATACGGTGTTATGTACAGTACGAACACAGATGGAAGAATCTATAGTAGTAGATTTTACTATTTCTGCACAGTAAAGCAGGGCGTTTAATCTTAGTCCTCTGCTCTAGAGAGAGAGAATGTCAGATAGGCTCCTGGCCAACTGCTCAGGCATAAAATAATAATCTCTGTCAGGAGGTCGCAGTGGTGGTAACTCTTCCTTTAAATATCCCGAGACTACTGATACGACCTTAGAGGTGTGTCACAAGAGTGGACACCCTGCCTTTAAAGGGCCTGAGACTCTTGATACGGCATTGGATTCTTTACATAGAAATTAATCACACACACAGCCTTATATACTAAGGCTACATGGAGGTGTCTACATTCCTCCCAACACAAGCAAACCACGCAATTAACTAATTACGATCAAGTTCAACAATAGTTAAATGAACGACCATGAACTCTACGGAAGGTGCAAGTCTGAAGGACTCCGCCAATGACTATCCATTGTTAAGACAAGGTATTATCTATGACTCAAAAGGGCATTAATTACAACCACCTACTCCATTAAATTCCATTAATTTATGTTACCCAATCACTAACTCATAACAACTTATTGTACTTAGTTCAATGTCAGTACATTAGATATGAACAATTCAACAAATCTCAACAACTTTACCATAAAATAATAACCCCATTACGCCACCTTTAAAATAACTTCACAATTAAATTATCATCTCAATAGCTCTTATGTGGTTCCTTTTCCCTAAAGTTACATTAACATTACCATAACAACATCACATCTTAAATTACAGTGACTTGCAATTAGCTAAATCCGCAGAATCTACATTCATTGATTCATCAAGAATAATCAAGTTTACAAGTGAGGAAGGACATGTTTAGTCAATCTGCAATATCCTAGATGTAGTCCTAAATATAAATAATTATAAAAAATATTATACCTCGACAAAATACGATTATGCTACTTGTACTGAAGGTCTTGCAAGTATCAATCTATATCGTCTGAAAGTCATAAATAGGTAGGGTAATTCCATCATCGAAATTTTTCCCATACAAAACTGAGTAAGAACAAATGGATGAGGATGATTAATCCTTTATAAACATGGATTCTCACTATTGGATGCATGCCCCCAGTTCTAATCCCCTTATGCATAATACTTTAATTTGTCCATTTAAATCAATGCTAGACACTGCACTATTCCCCTTTTTGTGCCTTCTAAATTCATTAACTCATTTACTAATTATAATCAACAATGAATGGATGTGAATCATTATTTTAACAAATTTAATATGAATCTATAATTGTAAATCAAATTAACGCAACCAACCAAATCGTTTACTCCTTGTTAATCATAAACAAGCAATGAATAGATGTAATTTGTCAATAATGTTGAATCTCTAATCCTAAATCAATTCAACTCCATAATCCAAAACATAAAATGCAGGCATTAGAATAAACACAACATTAACCTAAAAAGAGTGCAATCACTAAGAATATCTTAAGTTGGACCTTTATCTCCTGAGTACACATGTTACCAGACCCAACGCGTTCACCAGCATGTAAAATCATTCAAGCTAGTAAAATACATAGATTGATGGAACGGGGAAATAGAACTAATCCATCAACAACAACCCTAAATGCTTTTTAAAAAGTTTCCAACCGTTCCCTTACTAAAGCTTCTCAATAAAACGAGAATCAAGGGGTAAATAACTCTAGATTCCACCCTCACCTGAAGGTCGCCTGGAGGTTGTCTGAGTGTCGACAGTTCAGAAATAAAAACAACCATGGACAGTAAGCGGATGCCAGACACACAATCGAGGTCAACGAAGTCTGGACTGGAACCCAAAAAAATTTAAAAAGGGTGACTCTCTGTTTTATGATAAAAACTCGTTGCCCAGTAAGATCATTGTCACGAGCCCAATGAACTGAAACGCAGATTTGGTAAGACCAGGTGGATCTCCCTCTCGCCTCAATGGTAGCTCAAGCCAGTGGCTACAACCACCAATCTATGGCTATAATCGAGGTGTTTCAGCACTGTAGTGAAACAAATCCCAGACAGATGCACCGCAAAGGGAAATCGTCAGTTAACTATCAGAGCAAAGGAAGAATCTCTACAGGGAAGATGCTTCTGAATGTATCATAGCTAGGTTACAGGAACCAGTTCGCCGAATGAGAAGCCATCATGCAACACTCATTCCAAATTTGCCATTGATGTACGAACTTAAGTTGCCAGCAAATTACAGTCGCTGACATACCCAGAATATGAAATTCACCATCGCAATAACTTCTTAACATGTGTTGGCTATTCGGGACACGTTTAAACCATGGTTTCTATACCAAAGGATGCCATGGCCATTACACGCTACACTTACAATAGGAACTTCTACTTAACGCACAGGGTGATGGTTATCTGTGGCTTTACACGTAATGTTACCCCCAGTAACCAACTGCATTAACACACAGAAAATGCACCGATTCCACACTCTGTCTGGGAGTGTTAACTAACATTAAAGGTTTGTACACAACAAATATTAAAACACAGTAATAATAGAGCTATGAATTCCACTACATCCGTGCGTATACAGTTCCAATTCATATTAGCTAAGAGCCTGTGGCGGTAAAGGCAAAGACAGTAAATGAACTCTGAATGGTTGGGTGTGATTCTAGACCGGGGCGTTGCTAGCAAGGTTGGGGCCATTTCTAGAAGAAAATTTTAAGAGTTTTTGTATTTGTTTTTCTTGCGGAATGTAGACCCCACTTGATTCTCCTGGACTCCTCAAGATAGCACTAAGTGCAAAATCTTCATGCCTAAACCCTTCATACAATTTGACCTTGATGCAGAGATTAATGACACAATTAAATATAAAATTTATCACTCAACATTCGTTGGATAAAATCAGGAGGTTCAGCAAGCATGGTACAAATTTATTCCTTGCGATTCGTCAAAGGAAAATGGCAGATGCAGCAAACGATACATAAAAATTGTAACACCAGTACACTTTTCCAATAAACAGGCAAATCTACATCAATCCTAATGCTTTCTATTCTACCAAATAAATGACCATACCTTTGCCTCTTCGCCTGCCTCGAGTGATGTCCGCGCGTTCCATGCCGCTCCCACTCGCCGACCATCGAGACCTCACCGGTACCTCCCAACCAATCTCTATGGGTACTCTACTTCCCCCTTAGCCCCCTCAGCCGCAAAGGGGCCACACACTATCCATATGGTACATCTAGCTTCCCATCTCGCCTCGCAAGGCTGACCTACCACTCCTATCCGAGCTAGGAAATCCCAACTCCTCACAAGAAATCAGTCAAGTCACAAATCCGATAGCGTAACATTATGCTAACAATCGATCCCTTTCTTCCTCATCTTCCCTTTCTTTTATAGATTTTTTAGCACCTCCAACTTTCCCTAAATCACATTTAAATTAAGTTTTAATAAAAATATTCTAAATATTCTACTTTACACAAGTGTCATCCATCCCCCTCTTTCCTCCAATGATTATTTTCTTTAAATTATTAAATTACTCATTTCCCTCACCCACCTAGAGTTTCTCCTAAATTTCCTCCTAGGTGTTCCTAGATCCCCTTACATGTTTTAAATAATTTCCCTAAAAATGAAGTTGCTAAATTAGCTCAATTTAGAAGGTTCTTAATTTTTGATTTCTTACTATGTTGACTTCGCTTTTTAACATAAGTTTCCAACTTTCCTTAATTATGTTTCCTCCATTACTTAGTTTCCTAATTCTTATTATTCCCTTCTTTCCCCTTTTTATTAGAGCCAAAATGGCAATTGCGCTATTTACTCTTTTCCCTTTATTATTAATTTAAAATATTTTTATACTTCCACAAGTTAAATAATGTATTTCCTCTTTACAATTTAAAACCACGAATTTTAATTAAATTATTCCTCTCTTCATTTTACCCTCTAAATTTAAGAAGACATAAATTATTACTTAAGTGGGTTTTAGTTTATATCTTTATTTTTATTTTTATTTTTATTTATTTTTATGGTCTTTTTCTTAAGGCTTAACAAATTTTTACCCTAGAGAAGTTTTAGACTTAGGTTTAGATTTTGAACTGGGCGACAATTATTTAGGGAAGTCATTTTAAGAATTTATTAAGGTGTTAAATGTCTTAGGGCCATCTAGGTTTGTTCCTTCCACAACATCAATGCGACGTGCCCTTCAGGACACACCACGTGCTCCAAGGGTGCCACTCGCCCCGGTTGTTTCTCTTACGCGACGTGCCCTTTAGGATGCACCACATTCTCCAAGGGTGCCACTCGCTAACTTGTGTTTCTTTCGCGTGACCTACCCTTCAGGATGCACCACATGCTCCAAGGGTGTCACTCACCAACTTGACTGATTGGTAGACATCTATAACCCCTGGAGTCAACACTTTGCCAGGTGAACTTGTGGGAGACTAAGGGATCTAAGGAATAATGCCCCCGCCTTATTGCGCGCCCCTTAGAATCATCGTGAGTGACTATCGTAGTCTTCCCTCATGGCATCGTGGATCCTCTCGAACTAGGTAATCATTAACCTATAGTTCGAGCCATGGAGGGAGTGCTAGTAGGTTGTGGCAGGGTTGTTGTCCACACCTCTCCCTCAACCTCTCTAGAAATTGTGTGTGACCCCTTTACTCCATATGTGAGTCTGGTCGGCAAGCTATTGTCAGTCTTCATCATCAACAATCATGTCAGAACATGTCAACATCATATCATCAAATCAATGAAATATCACGGTAAATAAATCAACCCAAATAGCACACTCCCTGACTCAATCTGGAGTCCAAGGGGTTCCACCGATGCCTCTGCATCCTCAAGGTCCAAAACCCTGCACACTCAATAAAACTGAGTCAATAGCACTTGTCTACGTCAAAGCAGTAAAACATCATGTCATCTATCATAATGCATCATAATCAAGGATAAATGTTTTAACATCATAAAAGTCCAGATCACTTGCGAGCAAGTGTCCTCAAAGAATAATTTTTCTCAGTGTGCCAGAGCGGGATGTTACAATGAATTGTTCTCCAAACAATTATTTCTAAATGTAAAACTAACTAATTAAAACAAATTTTAAAAGCATGTAATTTAATTATATCTAACCTATCCTAGTCATGATATTTTTTAAAATATAGACAAATTAGTAGATGATATTACTCATTACAGAAATAGTCGATGACAAACAACAATCTGTGAAATCAATAATGCAATAGATATAAATCATAAATAGTTATAGATTACAGCTGAAACACCATCACTGCACCCATAAGAAACCACAAATGATTAAGTTACACAAATAACAAACACATAAATATTTTGTATGATATATTACTCAAGAAACTTTAAAACCAATTTAATATGTAAAATAGATTCATACAAAAATGAACACATTTGTGGTTGCCAAAATTCCTTCTACTCTTTATTTCATGAGATAATAATATCATCAATATTACATCGAGAAACCTTCATCATCTTCTATGTGGAGCTCTCTTTTATATTATAAGAGAGACTTTTCAAATTATGTTATTGTCGAGAATGAAGTTACATATCTTCGTTTCAACTAATTTTTCCTTATCTATAAATTGAATATAATTCAAAATTCATTGTACAATACTTAGAAATATAAAATTATGAGTATTTACGTAGGCTATATTTTCCTTGTAGTCTTTCCATGAGTCATATGCCTTGATTATCTCTTCAATGATGTTCAACTTCATCTTTTATATTTATAGTTCCGCATCGTATAGTCTATCAACAACTTCTTGTTTCAACTCTATTTGAATTATTTTAATAGAAGAATCTGTTGTAGTGGCCATCTTGAGTAGTTGTATCAAGTATTCATCCAACACATCTTTTCTGAACTCATTGAATTGGTCAATATCCTACTTTCTTTAATCTTTATTTTTCTCCACCTCCACAATTCTTAGATTTCCAAGGACTTCCTTATATAGCTCACGCATGGTAGGTACCCCAAAAATATATAATAGTTCATCAACATAATTCCATAGTATGTAACGGGCCTTGATGGTACTTTCTATGGTATGTTGGATGTCTTCAAACATTAAATTCAAACTATTTAATAATGTAAGGAGCCTCCTCGTTATGCCGACAACCTCTTAAAACAAGTGCAATTTTTTTTTTTTTGTGTGCGTGTGTACCAGGGAAACAAGACAATATACTCTATGCCACCACATGACGACAATTCATGACACATGCAACTGTGAAATCAACATAAAGATTTAAGACGCACATCAACAACTGCCAGTGAGGAACAAAAATCAACCAACAAATAAAAGACTGACTACCCATCCATCCTACCCTGCAATGGTTAGGACCTCCAAGACACATAAGAAATGCTCAAGCCCAGATTCCCATCGATTCTAACCATTTAAGGTCTCAGGGCTGGCGACTGTTCTGAGGAACAAGGAGGCGTCTACATCCCACTAACACCAATCAGACCCAACTAAAAAATGTTAAATCAACAATAATAATGACAATCGTTGCGCGATAAGTTCTTGTAAACCAACACGCATCACAAGAATTTCATGGTGCAAGAGAATTGATTACGAAATCCTTCATTAAACGACATAAGTGTGCGCGAAAAGAAAACAACTTCATTTTAAATCAAGATGCAAAGGTAGTCATCTAATTTACTTCGAGGCACGGAATTAATCATTCATTAATTCAACTGTATCTGACATTTCTAGTGGAAGATGAAGTGACTACACACGTTCCCATCATACCCATCATGGTGCCAAAATAAAACACTCTGCTATGATTAATCCATTCATTACGCAATAAAAGAAAACAATTGATCAAAGGAATTTACCTGACGAATAGCAAGAAACACATGGGCATAACTACAATTTAGAAATGTCATAGAACTCTTCTAAATATGGTTAGTAACTTATCAAGATCAATGTCATTTAAGTCAGGCATCACTTATCGACGATTCCATGCATGTAACAAGTTCAGCTCCAAAGTAGCTCGCTAAGCATTTTAAGAATGAGTTATTTTACTTTAGTGATAAATTAAGAATTAACACCAAAATCCATTAAAAGAATTAAATGGAGTCAAGGTTGCATTACACATTCATAAAAATAATTAAAAGGATCATCACTTATTAACCATATATAAGACTTCGATGCAAATTCACACTTCCTATTACAAGGTACCACAAGAATATTCCAATGCAAATAATCAATGTTGACTTTCAATAGTGCAATTTAAGAACTCAAAGTTGACTTACATTGAATGAGACTTTTATTAAATAATCACCATCTATCCTTCAATAATTAAAAGTATTGGGAAAATACTAAATGAAACAGCAACCGAATATCCACTCTCATTATCATGATAAATTTAACTTTCAATCAACTTAGGTTAATAAAACCTTATGAGTAAAACGGTGCATGCACCCTTCAAGTCGGAGTAGAGGACGTGTCTAGTTGTACTGACCCACCCCAGAATCAGCGGTCAGAAATTATGGAAATAGTTTTGACCAGTCAGGCCTTGAGTCAAAGCGAAATCAGAAAGGAGGTTGTTGTCATTTTAGGAATGGGCAACACAACTCCAGCAACAGTTCCACCGTACGCGCATGCACACATCTGGCGGCGATTCCCAACCCAACACACAGGCATAAAAACGATACACAGAACAGAAGGCGCGCACGCACCGAGCAACGAATGCATCTACAAGAGGTGCCTCGAGGAGATCCCAAGAGGATCCCAAGGTCGCGCAATAAGTGTAAACTACCAAATAGATGATAGACAAGGGCAGGACGCAGCCGTCCATGGAACTATGTGGGGGGTTGGACGACGGAAGAAAAATGGAATCAAATCAAAATGCCTCTGTATAAAACAACAACTGATTCTATTTCAAATGAAATGAGGTGCCAGGGACTCTAGCAAGACTCAACTCGTAACCTCTCGGTCATACCCAGAATATGCGCATGTCTTCCGCTTGAGCTCGTCAATGGGACTGCATGGGGGTTTGGATGACGGAAGCATAGCCCCCAAGCTTCACACCACAACAACACACAAACACGAGGATCCACCAGGGAGGGGAAGCGCCGAGAGCCCAAGGATCATGGTTGGGCACAACGCATCTACTAACATAAAGAAAGAGGGGGGGCACATAACACATCCATGCAGCAAGGACAAATGTCTGAGGTTGTCCCCGCAACCTGTCCAACACCGAAATTTGGCTTCACACAAAACCCAACCACCTCAACATCTAACCCCAATAAGAATCCACAAACGTAAGCAGGAAAAACAGTCAATGCGAGTGGATATGCACCCTAGACAGAGAATCATGCACAAAGGAAATTGAACAGGGTGCAGGGCGATTGTCCGGGGCACTCTAACAATCGCAGCCATAATTAAAGCGGATTAAAAAAAATTGTTGGTTCAATCGCTATAAATCATTAAGGGATTTTTTTTTTTAAAACGTTGGTGGTACATCTGTGGATTGTAGCCCCAAAAAAACTATCAACATAGTCGATCTGTTGTCTAACTATGTGGTCCATAAATATAAATGATGCAAATGCAGTTAACACATAAAAATATTAACTGGAGCGTTATCTTAATGACATATATTATAGCCTAGATTGAAAGGTTGGCAATCTGAAAAATGTGATAACTAAGGGTAAGATTGTCTGTTATATCCATCAACGAAAAATATTAAAATGCAGAGGATAAGATTCGATTGCGGAAAGGATAATCCATTCGTAAAGGAAATCAACCGCTAGAATGTGCAAAGACCATTAACTAACCAAGGGCATTCAACAGAGGTAGTCGTTTAATGATATAGATGTAATAGAGGAAGTATGAATTAATTTTTTGTTCATCCATTTCCAAGTTACAATAGCGGAGTTAACATTTTTACAACAATACAATTATAATCGCCGAAGTAAATAAATATGCATTCTACTCTATCAAAAAAAATGAGCATACCGTTGCCTTATCTCTTTCTCTGAGTGTCGTCCATGTGCTCTGTGCCGCTCCTGCTCGTCGACTATCGAGACCTCACCAGTATCTCCCAGCCAATCGCAAGGGGCACTCTGCTTCCCCCTTAGCCCCACGAGCCGCAAAGGGGCCACACAATATCCATATGGTACGTATAGCTTCCCAGCTCGCCTCGCAAGGTCAAGCTACCACTCCTATCCAAGCTAGGAAAACCAAACTCCCCACAACTAAGCAGTCAATTCACAAATCCGGCAGTGTAACATTACGCTAATAGCCGATCCCCCACTTCCTTCTCCTCTCTTTCTTTTATAGCATTTTATCACTTCCATTCTTTCCCAAATCTCATTAAATTTTAATTTTTAAATAAAAAGTTTCAAAAAAATTTCCTTCGTACAAGTGGCATCCATCCACCACTTCCCTCCATTAATTATTTTCTTTAAATTAATAATTGTCTCATTTCCTTCACCCACCTAGAGTCACTCCTATTTTTACTCCTAGGTGTCCCTAAAATCCATTACAGGTTTTAATAATTTACCTAAAATGAAGTTGCTAATTTAGTTCAAATTAGAAGGTTCTTAATTGTAGATTCTTTACTATGTTGACCTTGCTTTTTATCATAAGTTCCCCTCTTTCCCTTATTATGTTTCCTCCATTCCTTAGTTTCCTAATTTTTATTATTCCCTTCTTTCCCCTTTTTATTATATCCAAAATGGCAGTTGCGCTATTTGCTCTTTTCCTTTTATTATTAATTTAATATCTTTTTACACTTTCACAAGTTAGATTATTTATTTCTTCTTTACCTTTGATATCCAGAGATTTTAATTAAGTTCTTACTCTCTTCATTTTACCCAAAAATTTATGAAGTCCACAACTATTACTTAAGTGGTTTTTGTTTAAAATTTATTATTTTATTTTTTTATAAGGTATTTTTCTTAAGGGTAGACAAAAATTTACCCCTAGCGAAGTTTTAGACTTAGGACTTAGATACTGAACTAGGCAACATTTTTAATTAGGGAAGTTGTTTTTTTTTTTTTTTTATTTCTTAATGAGATATTAGTCTTAGTCCATCTAGGTTCATTCCTTTAATATCATCAACGTGACATGACCTTTAGGATGCACTACGTCCTCCAAGGGTGCCACTCGCCTCTAGTGTTTCTTATGTGCGACGTGCCCTTAAAGATGCACCATGTGCTCCAAGGGTGCCACTCACCTCTTGTGTTTCTTTTGCGCGACGTGCCCTTCAGGATGCACCACGTGCTCCAAGGGTGCCACTTGCCTCTTGATTGATTGGTAGACATCAATAACCCCTGGAGTCAATACTCTGCCAGGTGAACTTATGGGAGACTAAGATATTCTAAGGAATAAGGCCCCCGCCTTATTGCGCGCCCCTTAGAATCATCGTGAGCGACTGTTGCAGTCTTCCCTCACGGCATCGTGGGTCCTCTCAAACTAGGTAATCGTTAACCTACAGTTCGAGGCACGACAAGAGTGCTAGTAGGCTATGGCAGGGCTACTGTCCACCCGTCTCCCTCAACCTCTCTGGTAGTCATGTGTGTGGCCCCTTTACTCCATATGTGAGTCTGGTCGGCAAGTTATCATCAGCCTACATCATCAAAAATTGTGTCAGAACATGTCCACATCATATCATCTAATCTAATGTACTAAAATCAAAGTAAACAATCAACCCCAATAGCACACTCCCTGACTCGATCTGGAGTCCAAGGGGTTTCGTCGATGCCTCTGCATCCTCAAGGTCCAAAACCCTGCACACTCAGTAAAACTGAGTCTATAGCACCTGTCTATGTCAAATATGTAAAACATCATGTCATCATCTATAATGCATCATAATCAAGGACAAATGTTTTAATATCATAATAGTCTGGATCACTTGTGAGCAAGTGTCCTCAAAGAATAAGTTTTCTCAATGCGCCAAAGCAGGATGTTACATACACCCTCTCTTGGTCTAAACTTCGTCCCGAAGTTTCATAGTATAAATGCAGAAATAAGTGTATCATAGTATCATAAGTCTATCAATCATACAAAAATGGAAACTGCATCCTCCCAGGTTGTTAAGTGTGGACTATAATTGTCCCACTGGACCTTGACCTGATCTACCGTTCGACGTCGTAACTGTGGAACGCAATGATCTAAGATGTGGACCAGCTCATCCGTGATCGCTCCCTCATCTGATACCTCCAAGGAACTCATTTCAATCACATGTGCAGGATCACTAATATAATGTCTCAAAACATATACATGAAAAACATCGTGCATACACCTCGAAGAACCAGGCAAGGCTAGTCGATAGGCCACGGCCCCTTTCTCTCCACAATCTCAAAAGGTCTCATGAACCTAGGAGAGATTTTAGCTCCCTTCCCAAACTTAATCGAACTCTTATGCGGTTTAACCCGCAAGAAGACTCGATCACCGACCTCGTAACTACGGTCGACTCGGTGCACATCAACATAACTCTTCTATCGATCCTGCGCTTCTTTAATTCTTTGTCTTATGGTTTTCATTTTCTCTTCCATTTCTTGGATCGCTTTTGGTCCCATGAGGACCCTATCCTCAAGCCGATCCCAACTCAAGGGCGTCCGACATGGTCTCCTGTAAAGAAACTCGAAAGGCACCATTTTAATGGTGCTCTGGTAACTGTTGTTGTAAGCGAACTCTACTAGAGGCAAGAATTCTTCCCAACTCTTTTGTTGGTCCATTACGTACATGTGAAACATGTCCTCCAAGGTTTGGTTCGTTCAGTTGGTCTGTTCATCAGTCTCTGGGTGATACGCAGTACTAAAGTTAAGTTGTGTTCCCAAGGCCTATTGGAAACTCATCCAAAATCATCCAGTAAACATCGATCCTCAATTGGATATAATCCTCTTAGGCACGCCATGCAGCCTCACAATCTCACTGATGAAAACTCTAGAAATATCAGGTGTCTGATACATCGCACACACAGGAATAAAGTGAGCACTCTTCGTCAGAGTGTCTGCTACTAGAAAAATCGAGTCATGTCTCCTTGCTGTTAGTGGCATTCCAACAATAAAATCCATCAAAATGACCTCCCATTTCGATTCCGGAATAACATGTGATTGTAGTAATCCTGCTAGGTGTCTATGTTCAGCCTTTACCTGCTAACACTCCAGACACCTGGCCACATAGTTAACTATGTCGGCCTTCATTCCCCTCCAGAAGAATAAGGGTTTAAGATCTGCCCTCATCTTCGTGACTTCCAGGTGAGCCATTTAAACTGCTTTATGAGCCTCGCTCAGGATCAACATCCTCAACTCGTCGTTAGGCGATATGTAAATCCGATTTCTAAACCTCAATAACCCATCGCTATCAAAATAAAATCCCTCGTATCGTGGTACCATCATTGTGTTTTTTTTTCCAAAAAAAAAACCTCGACCTCTTTGTACCAGTCATTGTCACGTTGTAAAGTGAGAATCTTCTCACGTATATTTGTCTGAAGAGGCAACACCAAAAAGATGTGTGGTCTCCGACTCAAAGCATCCACATCTCGGTTCACTGTTCCCTTTATGTAAGTAATCTCAAAGTCGTACTCACTAAGCAATTCTGACCAAAGTCATTGCCATGCGTTCAGGTCGCTTTGCATAAAAATGTGTTGTAGTCCACAATGGTCAGTCTTTAATTCAAATTTTCTTCCAACAAGGTAGTGTCTCCAAACCTTCAAGGCATATACGATGGCTAATAGCTCCAAATCATGTGTCACGTAGTTCTCCTCATGCCTTCTCAGTTTCCTCAAAATGTAAGCAATCAATCGTCCGTCTTGCATCAAGACTCCGCCTAAACCTTCCATGGATGCGTCTGTGCATACCTAAAAGTCTGCGTTCATGTCAGGGACCTTTAGTATCAGTGTTTTCGTCAGCAACTCTTTAAGCCTCCGAAATTCTTTCGCGCATTTCTCGGTCCAAACAAACTTCTTGTTTTTCTTTTGCAATTCTGTGATCGGATTTGTTATCCTTGAAAATCCCTCGACAAACGTCGATAGTATCCTGCTAAACCCATAAAGCTATGCACTTATGTGACATTCGTTGGTGTAGGCCATTCCATAATAGCCTCGACCTTGGCTGGATCCACGATGTTACCTTTGTAGGATATGACATGCCCTAAGTAGTGAATCCTCGATTGATAAAAAGAGAATGTGGACAACCTTTCGTACAATTTGTGCTCTTCCAGACACTGTAGTACCAAGTGAAAGTCCTCATCATGCTCCTCCGTCATCCGAGAGTAGATCAAAATATCATCAATGAATACTTGGATGAACTTGTCCAAGTACTCGCGGAACACCCCATTCATCAAAATCATAAATACCCCAGGGGCGTTTGTCAGTCCAAACAGTAAAACAGTAAACTCGTAGTGTCCAAACATCGTCTTAAAGGTGGTCTTAGGGATGTCATCCTCCTTGATTCGTAACTGGTGATACCCTGATCGCAAATTGATCTTGGAGAACACTGTCACACCCTTCATTTGATCGAACAGATCATCAATTCTTGGCAAGGGATATTGGTTATTGATCGTAGCCTTGTTCAGTTGATGATACTCAATGCAAAGCCTCCACGATTCATCCTTCTTTTGTATGAAAATAACCGGTGCACCCCACGGTGACACACTAGGACATATCAGTCCCAGGTCCAACAACTCCTTGAGTTTCCTTTTCAACTCTTGTAACTCTGGGGTCGACATCCGATAAGGTGTTCTTGCTATCGGTTTGGTCCCCGGTTTTAGGTCTATGGTAAAATCCAATTCCCTTTTTGGCGGCATCCCAGGTAACTCCTCTGGAAATATGTCCACAAACTTTTTCACCACCGGAAGTTATTCTAGACCTTCCGCTACTCCCTTTTCATTTAGCACAAGGATCGGATAAATCTTGCACCCCTTGCGTATACTCTTTCGTAACTGTAAGGAAGAGACGAACCTCAGGGAAACACCCTGGTTCTATCCTACAATCACACGTCTCTATCCTTCGTCATCAACCAAGCTCAACCGTTTCATCTTACAATTGAGTGTCGTCTCATGCAATTCCAACCAATCCATACCAATCACGACGTCATATGATCCTAAGATTGTGATGTACAATTTGACCCTCATGACAAACTCTCCCAAGTTAAGGGCACAGCCCGTAACTTTTCCTCCAACCTTCTGTTTGGCTCCCGAAGCCATCTCTACGAAGCTAAACTCGTCCTGTTCGACTGCCTTTACCTTAATCCTTTTTAGCACTGCACCAGAAATGAAACTCTCGGTAGCACTGGGATCTATCAAAACACTAAGGGTCTGGTTAGCGACAATACCTATCATCTCGAGCATAGTCGACTAGTGCTCTTCCTAGCGGTTATTCACCACTGCATGAATCTGATGGGCATTGCCCATATCTCCCACTGTAGTGGGTCCGGCTGATCCGGACGCTCGTGTCCTCTCCACAGGATAGTCACGCTAGTAGTGTGGCTCCCCACACGTCCAACACCCCTTCTTCGGCCCAGTAGTCCTAGTACCCGAAGTAGAAGATGACGACCCACAGGCCTGGAACCCTGGTTTGTTCTGTTGAACAGGCCTAAATTATTGTTGTTGTGGGCGATGTTGTTGTTGATGTTGTGGTCCCCGATAAGGTGTCCCCTACTGAGGCTGCGGTCACCGGGGTGTAGTGAAAGTGGATCCTCTCTGGAAGCCATGATATTCCGGTGTATGTCTCACTGGTGTCTAGTGATGTCGTGTTCCAGATGGGGCCTACCCTGCTGGTATCGTTGGAGTCATGGTCTGACCCGCACTAATAAGATCCTCCTCTGCTATAAGGGCCTTCTAGACGGCATCATGCAAGGTTTGAGGCATAAAAATCCTAACCTTTGCACATAGGCTGTCGTTAAGGCCAAAAACGAACCTGTTGACCTTAATTTTCTCCATGTTAAGGTGCGGAGCATACCGAAGAAGATCCATAAAATGGGCCTCGTACTCAGGCACCGTACGACCTCCCTGTCGTAGGGCGTTGAACTCATTGAGTTGATGCTCAATGAATTCCTCTGAAAGGTACCTCTCTTGGAACCGTTCCTCGAACAGTTCCCATGACACATCTTCAACGACCATGTTCAGCTATGGTAGGAGCATCTTCCACCATTGAAGAGCGCTCCCCTTTAGTTGAAATAATGCCATGTGGACCTTCATGTTGGAGGTATAATCGTGAAGTGCGAAGCACATCGCCATGTTCTCCAACCATGCACCGGCGACTGCACCGTCTGGGGCACCAAAGAACTCAAGAAATTTGACCTTCTCAAGTTCACGATGAATTCTACCAGTAACAACCGATGCGCGCGGCGAAACCTTAGCGGGTGTCGGCGCCCTGGCCTCATCTCTGTCCAAATGGCTGATTAGTGCCTCAGATATGCATTGAAAGGATCTCATCATCCTGACTACATCGCCAACTACTATCTTCTCCTGGCTGAGAACCTGCTCATCTCCCTGGGGGTTAGACCCCTCAGGCGTGGATGTTACTAGAGGCATTGCACCCCCTCCCCTAGTACCCCGTCGTCTACCTCCGCGGTGTCCTCTAACCATTATTACCTTCACACACACAATCAACTCGATCAGAAACAGTATAATTAAATCATGTCAACGAAATTTGTAGCGATCCCAAGTCGCAGGTCGAACCCACTCTGATACCATATGTAACAAGCCTCCTCGTTACGCCAACAACCTCTTAAAACAAGTGCAATTTTTATTTTTTTATTTTTTTTTGTGTGTGAGTGTGTACCAGGGTAACAAGACAATATACTTTGTGCCACCACATGAGGACAATTCATGACGCATGCAACTGTGAAATCAACATAAATATTTAAGACGCACATCAACAACCGCCAGTGAGGAACATGTTAGAACCCTATATAATAGGGGAATCAATATTCTGACTATATCTATTTATTTCAGGCATTATGTTTTTTCTCATGACGCATAGTGAAGGCAACAAAAAGTGCTCGATTCTGACCAAGCATAAGCCAAGAACCTGCACGCGAACTTCGAAGCATGTTAGAATTCCGATGGATTTTAGCAAAAAAATTATGAATTGGTTTGAATGGAAAAAATTTATTCTTGTGGTTTATTATCCAAATTTGGTTTTTATAATCGATTTTTGGTCTTTTGAGCCAAAATTGGCCCCTCGGCCTTTATGCAGAGTGTTCTGTTTTGTTTTTCAAAATATAAATTGTTTGAAAAACTATTTTCCAAAAGGTATATTGGCAGAGGGAAAAACTCTAAGAACTCAACACCGAGAGTTAGCACCATTTCACAAACCAACAACAAACACACAAGCCAGCGCCAATGCCAAACTCCAAAGCATAGCCTTGGGTTCACATCATCGATTGTATATTGTAATCGTGCAAATATTTAAACTCTGAAAGATTCTCTTCCTTTGTTGATCTGGGACTAATCTCCAAGATGTAAAAAATATATAAAACGCAGCTTCTAAACCCTATGCCATGTGTTTAAACCAGATTCAAGGTGGCAAATGCAGAGAAGCATGCATGCATAAAGGGTAATTAGGTGCCAAGGAGAATGTACATGTGTCCAAAAGATATGATCTCAGTGCTGTTAGTTCTGAAACTCAAGCTGCATACGCCCATGACATGAAATCAAAAAATATGGCCCTGAAATCCCATTTGTCCAAATGTATGTCCATGCATGTGTGAGGGGGTTTAGGCATAAGGCTATTCTTGTTTATGCTACCCTTGCCACTTAATTTTCATTATTTGATAAGTGGTTTGCTTCTGTGCCCACTTCAACCAACCCAATAGGTTTTATGTTCATTCTGCAACTTCTCATGGTTCCTGCAGCAATGTCAGGAGAGATTTGATGAAAGGATTTTCACAGAATACCAGTTTTTATTCCCTCGAGGAATCATGATTGTCATTTGGTATTTATTATCAGAGCATCCCTGCAACTTCATTTTTCAAGTCCCTTAGAAGGCTCAAGCATGTGTTCAAGTTTCATGATTATGTAGCCTCATTCAAATTGCATGCGAAGTTGGGTACTCTTCCCAACTATGTTGTGATTGAGCAGAGATACTTTGATGTCAAACTTCTCCCTGCCAATGATGATCACCCTTCTCATGATGTGGCCGAGGGACAGAAGTTTGTCAAGGAAGTGTATGAAACACTCAGAGCCAGTCCTCAATGGAATGAAATGATGTTTCTCATCACTTATGATGAGCATGGAGGATTCTTTGATCATGTCCCAACTCCAGTTGCTCATGTGCCCAATCCAGATGGTATAATTGGGCTCGCGCCTTACTACTTTACCTTCGATCATCTTGGAGTTTGTGTACCAACCATTTTGATATCTCCCTGGATTGATAAAGGAACAGTCATCCATGAACCAAATGGGCCTACTCCATATTCACACTTTGAACATTCATCTGTGCCTGCGACAGTAAAGAAAGTTTTCAATCTTAAAGCAGACTTTTTAAACAGATGCAATGCCATCAGAGCAGATGGTACCAACAGGACAACTTGTTTTTACAGTTGGTATTGGGACCCTGCTATTTGTTCCTATCTTTAAGGCAGTAACCGGATTGCCTCCATATTTGGGTATGCTTTTAGGCCTTGGATTTCTCTGGATCCTGAAAGATGTAATTCTCGATAGTGACTCTGAGAGTCAAAAGTTAAAAGTACCACAAGCTTGTCTCTGGATTGATCCCTAATGCGGGCACAATTCATGCCCATGGTTCTGAAACTGTCAAGATCCCCATAACAATAATCTATGATGACATCAAGTACACTTATGATGATATCAAGCCCGGAATAATTATTCCTTACATAATTAAGGTTGGTCTTATTGCAGACGTGCTTGTCTTTGGCAAGCTAACATTGCCTCTGGAAAAGGAGGGAGAGATTCCCATGCCTTAAAAACCTGATGTTGATCTGGATAAAGTGGAATTTGATAGTTTCTCGTTCGAAGAAACTTCATCAACATTGCATATGAAACTAGAGAATAAGAATGATTTTGATCTCGGCTTGAATGCACTGGAGTATGAGGTCTGGCTTGTTGGTGTGAGCATTGTAAATGTCAAGCTGTCTAAGTCCACGAAGGTTGATAAGAATGGATTCAGCTACATTCAGTTGCATGTTTCCTTTAGGCCAAAGGATTTTGGATCTGTTCTTTGGGACATGATTAGAGGCAAGGGTGTTGGATACGCTATGAAGGGGAATTTGGATATGGATTCTCCATTTGGACCCATGCAATTTCCCTTCAACAAGGAAGGTGGTAACACCCGCCTCATGAAGAAGAACAAAGAGGAAGGCGATGTTGATAAAACTCCACTATAGGTCAAGCTCAATGGTGTAGGCCATTATTACATTTGCAGTGTTAACCAAAGGATTGATTGGCAGGAAGATAAGCAGTGGCCAACTATGGAAATGGTCCGAAAATGACTTTATGGAAATTTTGGACTTCTTTTCTATAGCAGTAACTATTGTTGTGGTTGCAGTTCCAGAGGGACTTCCCTTGGTCGTGACTCTCAGCCTTACCTTTTCCATGAAGAAAATGATGAATGATCGATCACTTGTTCGCAATCTTGCAGCTTGTGAAACAATGGGGTCTACAATATGCATTTGTAGTGATAGAACTGGCACATTAACAACAAACCATATGACCATCGTGAAACTATGGATGTGCGACAGTGTCAAGGAAATTCACAATGCTGAGCAAGCTAAGAAGGTGATGACCGAAACCTCTAAGAGTGTGTCCAAAATGCTGATGCAGTAAATTTTTCAAAATACCAGTGGTGAAGTAGTGACAAACGAGGATGGAATTTTCTAGCCATGTTCCCATATTTCAAAACATATATTGGATTTTCACTATCAAATCCAGATATTCGAGTGACATGGATATCAGCAGATCCTTGCAGAACAGTTAGGCAAATTGAGACTACTTAGGTGGAAGGAGGTGGAAAAATATCCCAGTGTTTAGGCATTGACTGAACAATATGGCAGATAGGGAATTCAGTTACAGGGAACACATGGCAGTGGTTAGGGCACCGATCCTCCAACTAGCAGCAAATCTCCAACAACCTCAAGATTCAACGACTTCTGCATTCATTGGTTTTTTATGTTGCTAGAGTCTATTTGCCAGAAAATCTTAAACAACCTTCAGTATGCCAGATGTCAGGGTAGTAGTTACCAATTTTACCTTTCCCTTTAATTTACTGTTTGGTTTGTTTTAGGAGACAATTGACATGTGTCAATATTTGTAATTGTTTTCTATTTTCAGAAAACAGAGGTAGAACGCGAGTCTTGGCTAGGCTGAGGGAATTTTTGTATATATGCAGATGTAAAAGATGAAAGCAGGGTTTGGGGCTGAGAGGAGAGGGTTCGACCTGTGTGAAATTTTTTCCCTTTTTGTTGGACAGTGGGCCTTTTCTACTTCAGAAGGTTTGTCTGTAATTTTGGAATGACTAATCAGTAATGGAGGAAAGGATTTACAAGATTCTTGTGTAGCAGCCTTGGTGGTGTGTCCCTTGTCTATTTTTAGTTACCTTTCTACTATCATTCAAGCATTTTCCTTTATTATTATTGAAAAAGAGTAAATGGAGAAGAATTTATGCATGCATACTCTTTGTCCAATTTTTCAATAATCTTTATGTTTTCTTCTAAAACTTAGTTTATGAATTCTTAACTGCTCATTTGCTTAGTTTTTCCTCACCCCATCTCTTCCTCAAATCGACACCCTTCAAACTTGATTTGATCCAACAGTTGTTACTATCTTGCCATGTGGATACATTTACCTCTAGATCTGATATGATCATTACCTTATAAACAGACCCCATAGCCCAATGGCGATCTGAGAAACTCAGCAACCACATCCTCATCAAAACATTTCAAAACCCCAACCCCATACTTTCATAGCTAGCCTAACATCTGTACTATTCCATACCAAGTTAATTCAGAAAGAGATATCCCTCTCTGAGTCTTGGAGGGCTATATCCAAGACTCCAAGTGGTTCGAGGTCACCTCTATGACTGCCTCCACAGCCTTGGGCAAATTACAGAGTGTTAACAGAACAAAAATCAACCAACAAATAAAAGACTGCCTACCCATCCGTCCTACCCTGCAATGGTTAGGACCTCCAAGACACATAAGCAACGCTCAAGCCCAGGTTCCCATCGATTTTAACCATTTAAGGTCTCAGGGTTGGTGATTGTTCTGAGGAACAAGGACGTGTCTACATCCCACTAACACCAATCAGACCCAACTAAAAAATGCTAAATCAACAATAATAATGACAATCGTTGCACGATAAGTTCTTATAAACTAACACACATCACAAGAATTTCATGGTGCAAGAGAATTGATTACGAAATCCTTCATTAAACGACATAAGTGTGCGCGAAAAGAAAACAACTTCATTTTAAATCAAGATGCAAAGGTAGTCATCTAATTTACTTCGAGGTGCGGAATTAATCATTCATTAATTCAACTGTATCTGACATTTCTAGTGGAAGATTAAGTGACTACACACGTTCCCATCATACCCATCATGGTGCCAAAATAAAACAATCGGCTATGATTAATCCATTCATTACGCAATAAAACAAAACAATTGAGCAAAGGAATTTACCTGACGAATAGCAAGAAACACATGGGCATACCTACAATTTAGAAATGTCATAGAACTCTTCTAAATACGATTAATAACTTATCAAGATCAATGTCATTTAAGTCAGGCATCACTTATCGACGATTCCACGCATGTAACAAGTTCAACTCCAAGGTAGCTCGCTAAGCATTTTAAGAATGAGCTATTTTACTTTAGTGATAAATTAAGAATTAACACCAAAATCCATTAAAAGAATTAAAGGGAGTCAAGGTTGCATTACACATTCATAAAAATAATTAAGAGGATAATCACTTATTAACCATATATAAGACTTCGATGCAAATTTACACTTCCTATTACAAGGTACCATAAGAATATTCCAATGCAAATAATCAATGTTGACTTTCAATAGTGCAATTTAAGAACTCAAATTTGACTTACATTGAATGAGACTTTTATTAAATAATCACCATTTATCCTTCAATAATTAAAACTACTAGGCAAATACTAAATGAAGCAACAACCGAATATCCACTCTCATTATCATGATAAATTTAACTTTCAATCAACTTAGGTTAATAAAACCTTATGAGTAAAATGGTGCATGCACCCTTCAAGTCGGAGTAGAGGACATGTCAGGAGAAGGATGCGCCTAAATAAGGGTCCATTGTCTCACAGTGGTCTAGTTGTACTAACCCACCCTAGAATCAGTGGTCAGAAATTATGGAAACAGTTGGGACCATTCAGGCCTTGTGTCAAGGCGAAATCAGGAAGGAGGCTATTGTCGTTTTAGAAATGCGCAACACAAATCCAGCAACAGTACCACTGTACGCGCATGCACACATCTGGCGGTGATTCCCAACCCAACACACAGGAATAAAAACGATACACAGAACAGAAGGCATGCATGCATCGAGCAATGAATGCATCTACAAAAGTCACCTCGAGGAGAGCCCACGAGGATCCCAAGGTCGCACGATAAGTGTAAAATACCCAACAGATGACAGACAAGGGCAGGACGCAGTCGTCCATGGAACTGAGTGGGGGGTTGGACGACGGAAGCAAAATGGAATCAAATCAAAATGCCTCTATATAAAACAACAACTAATTCTATTTCAGATGAAATGAGATGCCAGGGACTCTAGCAAGACTCAACTCATAACCTCTCGGTCGTAACGAGAATATGCGCACGTCTTCCTCTTGAGATCGTCAATGGGACTGCATGGGGATTTGGATGACGGAAGCATAGCCCCCGAGCTTAACACCACAACAACACACAAACACGAGGATCCACCACGGAGGGGCAGTGCCGAGAGCCCAAGGATCATGGTAGGGCACAACGCATCTACTAACATAAAGAAAGAGGGGGGGCGCAGACCACAGCGATCCAGCAGGGACAAACGTCGCAGGTTGTCCCTGCAGCCTATCCAGCACCGACCTTCGACTTCACACAAAACCCAACCACCTCAACATCTAACTCCAATAAGAATCAACAAACACAGGAAGGAAACACAGTCAACGTAGGTGGATATGTGCCCTAGACAGAGACTCAGGCACAAAGGAAATCGAACAGGGTGCAGGGCGATTATCCAGGGCAGTCTAACAATCGCAACCATAATTAAAGAGGATTAAAAAAATTTGTTGGTTCAATCACTATAAATCATTAAGGGATTTTTTTTTTTTAAACGCTGGTGGTACATCTATGGATTGTAATTTGTAGCCCCCAAAAAACTATCAACATAGTCGATTTGATGTCTAACTATGTGGTCCATAAATATAAATGACGCAAATGCAGCTAACACATAAAAATATTAATTGGAGCGCTATCATAATGACATAGGTTATAGCCTAGATTGAAAGGTTGGCAGTCTGAAAAATGTGATAACTAAGGGTAAGATCGTTTGTTATATCTGTCAACGAAAAACATTAAAATGCAGAGGATAAGATTCGATTGCGTTAAGGATAATCCATTCGTAAAGGTAATCAACCGCTAGAATGCACAAAGACCATTAACTAACCAAGGACATTCAACAGAGGTAGTTGTTTAATGATATAGATGCAATAGAGGAAGTATGAATTAATTTTTTGTTCATCCATTTCCAAGTTACAAAAGCGGAGTTAACACTTTTAAAACAATACAATTATAATCGTTGAAGTAAATAAATATGCATTCTACTCTATCAAAAAAAATGAGCATATTGTTGCCTTATCGCTTGCTCTGAGTGTCGTTCGCGTGCTTCGTGCCTCTCCCGCTCGCCGACCGTAGAGACCTCACCAGTACCTCCCAACCAATCGCTAGGGGAACTTTGCTTCCCCCTTAGCCCCCCGAGCCACAAAGGGGCCACACAATATCCAGATGGTACGTCTAGCTTCCCAGCTCGCCTCGCAAGGTCGAGCTACCACTCCTATCCGAGCTGGGAAAACCAAACTCCCCACAACTAATCAGTCAAGTCACAAATCCGGCAGCGTAACGTTACGCTAACAGTCGATCCCCCACTTCCTTCTCCTCTCTTTATTTTATAACATTTTATCACTTCCATTCTTTCCCAAATCTCATTAAATTTTAATTTTTAAATAAAAAGTTCCAAAAACATTTCCTTCGTACAAGTGGCATCCATCCCCCACTTACCTCCATTAATTATTTTCTTTAAATTAATAATTGTCTCAATTCCCTCACCCACCTAGAGTCGCTCCTATTTTTACTCCTAGGTGTCCCTAGATTCCCTTACAGGTTTAAATACTTTCCCTAAAATGAAGTTTTTAATTTAGTTCAAATTAGAAGGTTGTTAATTCCAGATTCTTTACTATGTTGACCTCGCTTTTTATCATAAGTTCCCCTCTTTCCCTTATTATGTTTCCTCCATTCCTTAGTTTCCTAATTTTTATTATTCCCTTCTTTCCCCTTTTTATTAGAGCCAAAATGGCAGTTGCGCTATTTACTCTTTTCCTTTTATTATTAATTTAATATC
>ML778720.1:147427-157972 GCA_009831015.1 Picea engelmannii
CAGATTTTAATTAAGTTCTTACTCTCTTCATTTTACCCAAAAATTTATGAAGTCCACAACTATTACTTAAGTGGTTTTTGTTTAAAATTTATTATTTTATTTTTTTATAAGGTATTTTTCTTAAGGGTAGACAAAATTTTACCTCTAGAGAAGTTTTAGACTTAGGACATAGATTCTGAACTAGGCAACATTTTTAATTAGGGAAGTTGTTTTTTTTTTTTTTATTTCTTAATGAGATATTAGTCTTAGGCCATCTAGGTTTGTTCCTTTAACATCATCAACGCAACATGCCCTTCAAGACGCACTACGTGCTCCAAGGGTGTCACTCGCCTCTAGTGTTTATTTTGCGCGACGTGCCCTTCAGGATGCACCACGTGCTCCAAGGGTGTCACTCGCCTATTGTGTTTCTTTTATGCGACGTGCCCTTCAGGATGCACCACGTGCTCCAAGGGTACCACTCGCCTCTTGACTGATTGGTAGACATCAATAACCCCTGGAGTCAATACTCCGCCATGTGAACTTTTGGGATACTAAGGGATTCTAAGCAATAAGTCCCCCACCTTATTGTGCGCCCCTTAGAATCATCGTGAGCGACTGTCGCAGTCTTCCCTCACATCATCGTGGGTCCTCTCGAACTAGGTAATCGTTAACCTACAGTTCGAGCCACGGCGAGAGTGATAGTAGGTTGTGGCAGGGTTGTTGTCCACCCCTCTCCCTCAACCTCCCTGGTAGTCATCTGTGTGGCCCCTTTACTCCATATGTGAGTCTGGTCGGAAAGCTATCATCAGCCTGCATAATCAACAATCGTGTCCGAATATGTCCACATCATATCATCTAATCTAATTTACTAAAATCATAGTAAACAATCAACCCCAATAGCACACTCCCTGACTCGATCCGTAGTCCAATGGGTTCTGTCGATGCCTCTGCATCCTCAAGGTCCAAAAACCTACACACTCAGTAAAATCGAGTCTATAGCAATTGTCTATGTCAAAGCTGTAAAACATCATGTCATCATCTATAATGCATCATAATCAAGGACAAATGTTTTAATATCATAATAGTCTGGATCACTTGCGAGCAAGTGTCCTCAAAGAATAAGTTTTCTTAGTGCGCCAGAGCGGGATGTTACATACACCCCCTCTTGGTCTAAATTTCGTCCTGAAGTTTCATAATATAAATGTCGAAATACGTGTATCATACTATCATAAGTCTATCAATCAAACAAAAATGGAAATTGTTGGCGCATATCATATGCGTCCACCTAGGTTGTTGAGTGTGGACAATAATTGTCCCACTGGACCTTGACCTGATCTACCGTTCGATGTCGTGACTGTTGAATGAAATGATCTAAGATGCAGACCGGCTCAGCCGTGAGAGCTCCCTCATCCGATACCTACAAGGAACTCATGTCAATCACATGTGTAGGATCACTAATATAATGTCTCAAAACAGATACATGAAAAACATCGTGCATACGCCTCAAAGAATCAGGCAAGTCTAGTCGATAGGCCATGGGCCCCTTTCTCTCCACAATCTCGAAAGGTCCCACGAACCTAGGAGAGAGTTTAGCTACCTTCCTAAACTTAATCGAACTCTTATGTGGTTCAACCCGCAATAAGACTCGATCGTCGACCTCATAACTACGGTCGACTTGGTGCGCATTGACATAACGCTTATGTCGATCCTGCGCTTCTTTAATTCTTTGTCTTATGGTTTTCATTTTCTCTTCCATTTCTTGGATCGCTTCTGGTCCCACCAGGACCCTATCCTCAAGCCGATCCCAACTCAAGGGCATCAGACATGGTTTCCCGTAAAGAAAATCGAAAGGCGCCATTTTAATGGTGCTCTGGTAACTTTTGTTGTAAGCGAACTCTAGTAGAGTCAAGAATTCCTCCCAACGCTTTTGTTGGTCCATTACGTACATGTGCAACATGTCCTCCAAGGTTTGGTTCATTCATTCGATCTGTCCGTCGGTCTCTAGGTGATACACAATACTAAATTTAAGTTGTGCTCCGAAGGCCTCTTGGAAACTCATCCAAAATTGTCCAGTAAACACCGATCCTCAATCGGATATAATCCTCTTAGGCACACCATGCAGCCTCACAATATCACTGATGAAAACTTTAGCAATATCAGGTGCCTGATACGTCGCACGCATAGGAATAAAGTGAGCACTCTTCATCAGAGTGTCTACTACAACAAAAATCGAGTCATGTCTCCTTGCCGTCAGAGGAAATCCAACAATAAAATCCATCAAAATGACCTCCCATTTTGATTCTAGAATAGCATATGGTTGTAGTAATCCTCTTGGGTGTCTATGTTCAGCCTTTACCTGCTGACACTCCAGACACCTGGCCACATAGTTAACTATGTCGGCCTTCATTCCCCTCCAGAAGAATAAGGGTTTAAGATCTTCCCTCATCTTCGTGACTCCCAGGTGAGCCATGTAAACTTCTCTATGAGCCTCGTTCAGGATCAACATCCTCAACTCGTCCTTAGGCATTATGTAAATCCGATTTCTAAACCTCAATAACCCATCGCTATCAAAAGAAAATTGCTCGTATCATGGTACCATCATTGTGTTTTTTTTTTCAAAAAAAAAACCATCGACCTCTTTGTACGAGTCATTGTCATGCTATAAAGTGAGAATCTTCTCACATAGATTCATCTGAAGAGGAAACACCAAAAATATGTGTGGTATCCAACTCAAAGAATCTGCCACTCGGTTCACTGTTCCCTTTATGTAAGTAATCTCAAAGGCGTGTTCACTAAGAAATTACGACCAACGTCGTTGTCGTGCATTCAGGTCACTTTGCGTAAAAATGTGTTGTAGTCCACAATGGTCAGTCTTTAATTCAAATTTGTGTCCAACAAGGTAGTGTCTCCAAACCTTCAAGGCATATACGATGGCTAATAACTCCAAATCGTGTGTCGCGTAGTTCTCCTCATGCCTTCTCAGTTTCCTCGAAATGTAAGCAATCACTCGTCTGTCCTGGATCAAGACTCCGCCTAAACCTTCCATGAATGCGTTTGTGCATACCCAGAAGTCTGCATCTATATCAGGGACCTTTAGTATCAGTGTTTTCGTCAACAACTCTTTAAGCCTCCGAAATGATTCCACGCATTTCTTGGTCCAAACAAACTTCTTGTTTTTCTTTTGCAATTCTGTGATCGGATTTGCTATCTTTGAAAATCCCTCGACAACCGTCGACAGTATCCTGCTAAAACCATAAAGCTACGCACTTCTGTGACATTTGTCGGTGCAGGACATTCCATAATAGCCTCAACCTTGGCTGGATCCACGGTGATACCTTTTCCAGAGATGACATGCCCTAAGTAGTGAATCCTCGATTGATAAAAAGAGAATTTGGACAACCTTTCATACAATTTGTTCTCTCGCATACACTGTAGTGCCAAGCGCAAGTGCTCATCATGCTCCTCCATCTTCTGAGAGTAGATCAAAATATCGTCAATGAATACTTGGACGAACTTGTCCAAGTACTCGCGGAACACCCCATTCATCAAACTCATAAATACCCCAGGGGCGTTTGTCCTCCTTGATCCGTAACTAGTGATACCCTGATCACAAATCGATCTTGGAGAACACTGTCACACCCTTCATTTGATCGAACAGATCATCAATTCTTAGCAAGGGATACTGGTTCTTGATCGTAGCCTTGTTCAGTTGATGATAGTCAATGCAAAGCCTCCACGATCCATCCTTCTTTCATATGAAAATAACCGGTGCACCCCATGGTGACACACTAGGACGTATCAGTCCTAGGTCCAGCAACTCCTTGAGTTTCATTTTCATCTCTTGCAACTCCAGGGTCGACATCCGATAAGGCGTTCTTTCTATCGGTTCGGTCCTCGGTTTTAGGTCTATGGTAAACTCCAATTCCCTTTCTGGCGACATCCAAGGTAACTCCTCTGGAAATATGTCCGCAAACTCCTTCACCACCGGAAGGTATTCTAGACCTTCCGCTACTCCCTTTTCGTTTAGCGCAAGGATCGCATAAATATTGCACCGCTTGTGCATACTCTTTTGTAACTGTAAGGAAGAGACGAACCTCAGGGAAACTTCCTGGTTCCATCTTACAATCACACATATCTATCCTTCGTCATCAACCAAGCTCAATCATTTTGTCTTACAGTTGAGTTTCACCTCATGCGATTCCAACCAATCCATACCAATAACGACGTCATACGATCCTAAGATTGTGACGTACAAGTTGACCCTCGTGAAAAACTCTCCCAGGTTAAGGGCACATCCCATAACTTTTCCTCCAACCTTTTGTTTGGCTCCTGAATCCATCTCTATGAACCTAAACTCGTCCTGTTCAACTGCCTTTACATTAATCCTTTTTAGTGCTGCACCAAAAATGAAACTCTCGGTAGCACCGGTATCTATCAAAACAATAAGGGTCTGGTCAGCGACAATACCTATCATCTCGAGCATAGTTGACTGATGCTCTGCCTAGAAGTTATTCACTGCTGCATTAATCTGATGGGCCTTGCCCATATCTCCCACTGTTGTGGGTTCCGCTAATCCAGACACTCGGGTCCTCTCCACAAGACAATCGCGTCAGTAGTGTGGCTCCCCACATGTCCAACACCCCTTCTTCAGCCCAGTAGTCCTGGTACCTAAAGTAGAAGATGACGGCCCACCGGCCTGGAACCCTGGTTTGTTTTTTTGAATAGGCCTAAACTTCTACTGCTGTGGGTGACGCTGCTACTTATGTTGTGGTCCCCGATAAGGTTTCCGCTGCTGAGGCTGCGGTCATTGGGGTGTAGTGAAAGTGGATCCCCTCTGGAAGCCATGATATCCCCATGTATGTCTCGATGGTGTCTGGTGCTACTGTGTTCCAGATGGGGCCTACCCTACTGGTCTTGCTGGAGTCCTGGTCTGACCCCCACTAATAAGATCCTCCTCTACTATGAGGGCCTTCTAGAAGGCATCGTGCAAGTTTTGAGGCATCAAAATCCTAACCTTTGCACGCAGGTTGTCATTAAGGCCAAACACGAACCTGTTGACCTTAATTTTCTCCGTGTTAAGGTGCAGAGCATACCGGAGTAGCTCCATAAAATGGGCCTCATACTCGGGCACCGTATGACCTCCCTATCATAGGGCATTGAACTCATTGAGATGATGCTCAAAGAATTCCTCTAAAAGGTACCTCTCTCGGAATCGTTCCTCGAACAGTTCCCATGACACATCTTCAACGACCATGTTCAGTTGTGGTAGGAGTGTCTTCCACCATAGAGGAGTGCTCCCCTTTAGTTGAAAGACCACCATGAGGACCTTCATGTTGGAGGTATAATCGTGAAGTGCGAAGCACATTGTCATGTTCTCCAACCATGCCTCGGCAGCTGCACCATCCGGGGCACAAAAGAACTCGGGAAATTTTACCTTCTCGAGTTCACGATGAATGCTACCAGTAACGACCAGTGTGCGCAGTGGAACCTTAGCAGGTGTCGGTTCCCTGGCCTCATCTCTGTCCAAATGGTTGATTAGTTCCTTGGACATGCACTGAAAGGATCTCATCATCCCGACTACGTCGCCAACTGCTATTTTCTCCTGGCCAAGAACTTGCTCGTCTCCATGGGGGTTAGACCCCTCAGCACTCCGTCGTCTGCCTCTGCAACGTCCTCTAACCATGATTACCTGCATGCACACAATCAAATCGATCAACAATAGTATAATTAAATCATGTCAATGAAAACCGTAGCAATCCCAAGTCGCGGGTCGAACCCGCTCTGATACCATATGTAACGAGCCTCCTCGTTACGTCGACAACTTCTTAAAACAAGTGCAATTTTTTTTATATTAATTTTTTTGTGTGTGCGTGTGTACCAGGGTAACAAGACAATATACTATGTGCCTCCACATGACGACAATTCATGACGCATGAAACTATGAAATCAACATAAAGATTTAAGACACACATCAACAACCGCCAGTGAGGAACAAAAATCAACCAACAAATAAAAGACTGACTACCCATCTGTCCTACCATGCAATGGTTAGGACCTCCAAGACACATAAGCAACGCTCAAGCCCAGGTTCCCATCGATTTTAACCATTTAAGGTCTCAGGTCTAGCAACTGTTCTGAGGAACAAGGAGGCATCTACATCCCACTAACGCCAATCAAACCCAACTAAAAAATGATAAATCAACAATAATAATGACAATCGTTGTGCGATAAGTTATTATAAACCAACACACATCACAAGAATTTCATGTTTCAAGAGAATTGATTACAAAATCCTTCATTAAATGACACAAGTGTGCGCGAAAAGAAAACAACTTCATTTTAAATCAAGATGCAAAGGTAGTCATCTAATTTACTTCGAGGCGCGGAGTTAATCATTCATTAATTCAACTGTATCAAACATGTCTAGTGGAAGATGAAGTGACTACACACGTTCTCGTCATACCCATCATGGTGCCAAAATAAAGCAATCTACTATGATTAATCCATTCATTATGCAATAAAAGAAAACAATTGAGCAAAGGAATTTACCTGACGAATAGCAAGAAACACATGGGCATAACTACAATTTAGAAATTTCATAGAACTCTTCTAAATACAATTAGTAACTTATCAAGATCAATGTCATTTAATTCAGGCATCACTTATCGGCGATTCCACGCATGTAACAAGTTCAACTCCAAGGTAGCTCGCTAAGCATTTTAAGAATGAGTTATTTTACTTTAGTGATAAATTAAGAATTAACACCAAAATCCATTAAAAGAATTAAAGGGAGTCAAGGTTGCATTACACATTCTTAAAAATAATTAAAAGGATCATCACCTATTAACCATATATAAGACTTCGATGCAAATTTACACTTCTTATTACAAGGTACCACAAGAATATTCCAATGCAAATAATCAATGTTGACTTTCAATAGTGCAATTTAAGAACTCAAAGTTGACTTACATTGAATGAGACTTTTATTAAATAATCACCATCTATATTTCAATAATTAAAACTACTGGGCAAATACTAAATGAAACAGCAACCGAATATCCACTCTCATTATCATGATAAATTTAACTTTCAATCAACTTAGGTGAATAAAACGTTATGAGTAAAATGGTGCATGCACCCTTCAAGTCAAAGTAGAGGACGTGTCAGGAGAAGGCTGCGCCTAAATAAGGGCACACTTTCTCACGGTGGTCTAGTTGTACTAACCCACCCCAGAATCAGCGGTCATAAATTATGGAAACAGTTGGGACAAGTCAGGCCTTGAGTCAAGGAGAAATCAGGAAGGAGGTTGTTGTTGTTTTAGGAATGGGTAACACAAGTCCAGCAATAGTGCCACCGTACACGCATGCACACATCCTACGGTGATTCCCAACCCAACACACAGGCATAAAAATGATACACAGAACATAAGGCACGCAGACACCGAGCAATGAATGCATCTACAGAAGGCACCTCGAGGAGAGCCCACGAGGATCCCAAGGTCCCACGATAAGTGTAAACTACCCAACAGATGACAGACAAGGGCAGGACGCAGCCATCCATGGAACTACGTGTGGGGTTGGACGATGGAATAAAAATGGAATCAAATCAAAATGCCTCTGTTTAAAACAACAACTGATTCTATTTCATATGAAATGAGGTGCCAGAGACTCTATCAAGGCTCAACTTGTAACCTCTCGGTTGTACCGAGAATATGTGCACGTCTTCCCCTTGAGCTCGTCAATGGGACTGCATGGGGGTTTGGATGACGAAAGCATAGCCCCCGAGCTTCACAACACAACAACACACAAACACGAGTATCCACCAGGGAGGGGCAACGCCAAGAGCCCAAGGATCATGGCTAGACACAACCCATCTACTAACATAAAGAAAGAGGGGGGGCGCAGAACACAACCATCCAGCAAGGAAAAACGTTGGAGGTTGTCCCCACAGCCTGTCCAGCACCGACCTTCGGCTTCACACAAAACCCAACCACCTCAACGTCTAAACCCAATAAGAATAAACAAACGCACGCAGGAAACACAGTCAACGTGGGTGGATATGCGCCCTAGACAGAGACTCAGGCACAAAGGAAATCGAACAGGGTGCAGGGCGATTTTTCGGGGCAGTCTAAGAATCGCAGCCATAATTAAAGCGGATTAAAAAAATTTGTTGGTTCAATCGCTATAAATCATTAAGGGATTTTTTTTTTTTAAACGCTGGTGGTACATCTATGGATTGTAGCCCCCCAAAAAAATTCAACATAGCCGATCTGTTGTCTAACTATGTGGTCCATAAATATAAATGATGCAAATGCAGCTAACACATAAAAATATTAACTGGAGCGCTATCATAATGACATAGATTATAGCCTAGATTGAAAGGTTGGCAGTCTGAAAAATGTGATAACTAAGGGTAAGATCGTCTATTATATCCATTGACAAAAAACATTAAAATGCAGAGGATAAGATTCGATTGTGGAAAGGATAATCCATTCGTAAAGGTAATCAACTGCTAGAATTCGCAAAGACCATTAACTAACCAAGGACATTCAACAGAGGTAGTCATTTAATGATATAGATGCAATAGAGGAAGTATGAATTATTTTTTTGTTCATCCATTTCCAAGTTACAATAGCGGAGTTAACATTTTTACAACAATACAATTATAATCACCGAAGTAAATAAATATGCATTCTAATCTACCAAAAAAAATGAGCATACCGTTGCCTTATCGCTTGCTCTGAGTGTCGTCTGCGCGCTCCATGCCGCTCCCGCTCACCGACCGTCGAGACCTCACCGGTACCTCCCAACCAATCACTAGGGGTACTCTGCTTCCCCCTTTTGCGCGATGTGCCCTTCAGGATGCGCCACGTGCTCCAAGGGTGCCACTCACCTCTTGACTGATTGGTAGACATCAATAACCCCTGGAGTCAATACTCCTCCAGGTGAACTTGTGGGAGACTAAGGGCTTCTAAATAATAAGGCCCCCGCCTTATTGCGCACCCCTTAGAATCATCGTGAGAGACTGTCGCAATCTGCCCTCACGGCATCATGGGTCCTCTTGAACTAGGTAATAATTAACCTACAGTTCGAGCCACGACGAGAGTGCTAGTAGGTTGTGGCAGGGCTACTGTCCACCCCTCTCCCTCAACCTCTCTGGTAGTCGTGTGTGTGGCCCCTTTACTCCATATGTGAGTCTGGTCGGCAAGCTATCGTCAGCCTGCATCATCAACAATCGTGTCAGAACATGTCCACATCATATCATCTAATCTAATGTAATAAAATGACAGTAAACAATCAACCCCAATAGAAAACTCCCTGACTCGATCCGGAGTCCAAGGAATTATGTCGATGCCTCTGCATCCTCAAGGTCCAAAACCTTGCACACTCAGTAAAACCGAGTCAATAGCACTTGTCTATGTCAAAGACGTAAAACATCATGTCATCATCTATAATGCATCATAATCAAGGACAAATGTTTTAATATCATAATAGTCTGGATCACTTACGAGCAAGTGTCCTCAAAGAATAAGTTTTCTTAGTGTGCCAGAGCGGGATGTTACAAATAATACCTTAGTTTTCCCCTATTCTATTTTGGTAAATATGAACAAGTCGGCAGTGTTTTCTTTGTGTAATCCTTACCAATATACAACCCTTTCAAACGCATGTTGAGTAACATTATACTCAATCTTTTTCTTATCTAATTGGTCGGATAACCTATTTATGTCCTCATAGAAATTCTAGACCTCATTCAGTTCATCAAATAAGATCCTTTGATATTCTCTTAGGTTTTTAGTGGAAAGAGTGGCCTCTTGATTTGTTGTTGATAATGCATGTATTTGTTTGTCTCTTTCTTCCAAATCATCCTCAATCCTCTGTAGTCTGCTTCATAGTTCCATGATCTTTTGTTGTTTTTTCTCAGAGAGACTTTATTTTTTTTTATGTTCTGTTATCATTTTTTTCATTTGTTTTCCATGCAACTATTTCACATTGTTTGTTTCATCCTTATGAAGTTGATCCTTATAGTATTCTAGGTTATGGAATTCATTTTCTAATTGACCCTTTCGTTGTTGCATCTATTTTTCAACGGTTGGTTCTTTTACTTTGTAGGATTCCAACAAATCATTGAGCTCATTCATAGTAAGAGTATTGGATCCCACAAATGAAATTAATGCATATAATGTCTCATGTGCTTCTTTTTAGGGGTAAGTTTTGGTCAAGTTCCAGGTTCCACACAATAGATCGTCCTGGTGTCTCCTATCTAGGAGCTCCTTTTATTTTATTCATTTTATTTGATCTTTCTATTATTCCTTTTTTAGAACTGCTAAAACAATAAGTTACTAATGACACCACAACATCATCAAAGTCTTTTAGTTGTAACGAGGAGTAGGCTAAACTCGGTGATATTAAACCAATAGGGGTATGCGGGTTTATGGGAGAATAGAGAAATCAAATCCCCTTTGCTATATTAGTACTTGATTCTTTTCTTTTCCATCTTCCAAAATTTTCAATCTAATTTTCTCAACTTCAACTACTTCCTTTACCTACTTCTTTATTTATGTCATAA
>ML778720.1:170175-201495 GCA_009831015.1 Picea engelmannii
AGAAGATGAATTTTGTAGTATGAGATACTACCTTGTGGCACTGTTTAGGTGGGGCAGTAGTTGGAACTACCTTTGGTATCCTATAGAGATGACCCCCCAGAGTAATAATGACACTACGGGGTCGAGACTCATAGATAGCATGGAGTTTCCACATATATGGCTGGCCCAAGAGAACATCACAGACATCCAGTGGGGCAACATCACATAATACCTCATTCTTGAAGGGTTAGATGTCGTATGACAATCGACACTGCTGGATGACACGAAGATCTTGTCCTTGGCGAAGCCACCCAATGCTGTATGGTTACGGGTGTGGTGTTGTCGACAATCCCAACTGTTTGACGACCTTTGTTGAGATGAGGTTCTTCTGGCTTCCGCTATCAACAATAAAATGCAGTGGGGTCCCCTTCACCCACATCTGTGAATGAAAAAGACGCTCCCCCTCTTCTGGATCTATTGGTTCTTCTGGTTGAATTGTTGTGGTCGCGACAATAGCAGTGGGGTCTGCATCGATGATCTGTTTTTTACCAGTATTTTCAGAATCAGATTCTGAATCAGGGTTTGGCTCCTTGTCTTTGATCTCGGCCACCAATGACTGTTTTGAGCGACATTCATTAGTGTTGTGCCAAGGGATTTTGTGGAAATCGCACCATTTTCTGGTGTCCTTCTTTGTCTTCCCGTGACCCTTATTTTCCTGTGGCTTGGACTGGTTTTCGGGAGACTGTTTGTTATGGTTTTCTTTGTCATACTTTGGTTGTTGTGGATTTGTAGACCCGAACTCCCATTTTTTCTAGTGCTTAAATTTCTGATCGATTTTAATAGCATATCGATAGGCAGCACCGAGTGATGAGATGTCCAGAAAATCCATTTCAGTTTGGATGTATCTGTGTAGAGCCCCACAGTATTTCAGAACCAAATGTCATTCGGAGTCTTTGATACCTAGCTTGGTGCGCAAGGTATGGAAGGTATTGGTGAACTCTGGAACTTCTTGGACCCTCTCTTGCCATAGTGTGGTCCATCTCATGTATTGTTCCTCATAGTTTCCAACATGGTAGTACTGTTCCTTTACCGCATCCACAAAAAAATCCCAAGTGGGCTCGGCCCCATATATTCCAGACTCCTTTGTGGAACTCTGATCCCAGTAAGTTTCCCACTAATGTTTGACATGGGAGAGAGCCTTAAGGAGTGCGAAGGTGATCTTTTCCTTGTCTAAAAAATTATGAACAGAGAAATAACCTTCTAGCAGATTTAACCATTTATCTAGGGCATCTGCATCTATTTGACCTTCAAATACGGGAATATCAAAATTAACCTGTACCTTGAAAGGCGAGGTGCCTCCAAAGTGGCTTCTTGATGAATATGTGCTTGATGCTATCGGTAGGCATTGAAGGATGTGGACAAAATTCTCCATCATTTCGTCCCTCTGTCGCATGAGAGCTTGCTCAAGCAACAGACTGATAGGATCGTCTGCTCCATCGTTTTTCTTTTCTTCCGCCATTGAGGGTTTCTTGGGTGTGTGAGAGAGATTTTCCTCAAGAGAGACAAGCTCTAGACCCAAATTTCTATACTCGGACCTCGTCGGGGACATGCACTGAAAAACGATCAAGAGCAGCCTGCTCTGATACCACTGATCCGGATTATTTTCGGCACGAAATGAGAGCGGAGATATAATAAAGAAATGCACAGAGATATCGCGTATATACAGTAATATAATAGAAATATATTAGAGATGCAACCATAAACACAGAGATACGGTAATACACGATTTCTATTAATGAACAAACTGTACAGAGACTGTAAAAATACAGAGTGAAAGACTCACTAGAATGGTGGCAGCTTATCTCTGAGAAGAGATGTGACGGCTACTCGCATTCGCAAGAAGATGATTACAATGAGGCTTGGAAGGCCCTTTTACAATATATGGGAATGACAAAATTCCTAGACATCCCAAAACCTAACCCTAGGAGATGAAGCGCCAAAAGTCATGTGGGCCCCGTTTGGGTAAGTGAGTACATCAACTTCCCGGGGTCGTAACTTTTGCATACGATCTCCGTTTTAGGCGTGTAATAGCTCGTTGGAAAGGTATTGTCAAGGAGACTAATTTTGGGGGATAAATAATGACTTTGTATATCATTGAGAACATCGATCTCTAAAATCCTTCATTTGGACTCTCAAAATGGCCCTGGAAGTTAAAACCTGCTAAAAATAGTAAATTGCCAAAATGGTCAGAAAAATGTTTTGAGCCATTTGGAGAAGGTGGGTGGCCACCGATATCCACCTGGATCACTCCATCTCTCATCTCCCATGCAACTGCTGAAATGGTGAAAGTGATCTCTCATAACTAGGTGTTGCTGCAAAGGAGTGACACCTGCATGCTCCCCTAGGTGTGTCTCATCCCTGCAAGGCACTATACCCCTCTGAATCCCACCATACATCTCGGCATGTCTCTATGAGATATCACTCATCACTGTATGCTCTGGCATACCCATGTCACCCCCCATAGACTCATGTTGTCTCATAGATCCTAGGCGTACTGATGGATCAACCTCTACATGGAGGCCAACTGCTCTCGGAAGACAAATGGAAGGGTCATCCATCATATGATGCTCCCCTACTAGATCATCAACATCTCCTAGAAATGTGACTGAATGATAAATCTGAGTGTCCACTAGGACAAATGAAGTGAATCTCTGACGAATCTCCTCAAGAGACTCATCTAATATAGACTCTGATTCTTGAGGGGTTGTTTTTGTGCCTCCCAAGAATCCTCGAGTGCTCTCCAACTCCTGAGTGAGTCGGACCATCTCCAACACCTGCTCCCTCAAGGCTCGGTAATACATCTCACTCATCACCAGTAGGTAGTCCCTGTCTGTCATCAACTGCTGAAAGTCTGACCTCATCACAGACATTCTCTCTAAGGGAGTGTGAAAGTCACCTATGGAAAATGCCTCATCTGGACTATCATGTGCCATGGATGCCCTCCAACAATAATCGGCCATCAATGCTTGCATGTCATCAATGTGCCTGGTGGCTGCCATGATCATAGCCTCATTGGCTCTCAACTATGCTGCTAAGTGGTGTGGCTCCTGATCATGGTCATGTTGAGGTACCCCCTCATGCCTCTCACTGCTAGTGCCATCACTAACAACACTCTCTGTAGAAGATAAAGTGTTGGACTTCCTGCTATCTACTGTGCCACTAGGTCTGCCCATACGTAACTGCACATCATCCTCAACTGCTAGATCCCTATGAGTCATATTGTATCTAGTGTGAGCAGTTGTATCCTTCTGTGCACTCAATCTGCTACTATCATCTACGCCTGGATCCCATATAACTATGTCCAGACACATGCTATGGTCATCCAGACTACTAAAGAGTGCATCCTCATCACTGTAGGCCAATCTTGGAAGTAAATTCTCCATCAACCTGTCAACCTCTGCAATATGCTCAACTAATGGAGTCTCTAATAACTGTGACTCAATCTCCTCTAGCTAATCTATATGTGTAAGGTCCCCTGTCTGTACTCCCTATATCTCCTCCTGGATTGGTGGATCTACATGTACATGGTGTGCAACCCTCACAATAGGCTCATCCATCACATCTGATGTGCCACTGATCTCCTCATGTGACGTGGCTATCATGGGTGTCTGAAAGGGTGACAAATGTGTTATGACCCTCATAGGTAGCTCATCATCTCTGAGTGCTAACACGTGTGAATCCTCACTAGTGTCACCACTCTGCTGAGGCGTAAGGTCATCAATGGTATCTGATATGTCTGCTAAGACACTAGTGCTATCATTTTTTCCATCCAACTACCTATCCACTACACAAGGATCATCATCCTCCTCAAGCGTGCAAGCATCACTAGCCCCTGTGCAAGAGTCATCATCACTATCCTCTGAGGTAGAGTCACTATCACTAGCCCATGTGCAAGAGTCACTGTCATCATCTGACTTCTCTGAATCAACATCTATCGCTCCATCCACACACACCCCATCATCATTGTCATGGTGTGCCTCAATAGTGTGCTTTTTACCCTTACCCCTACACCTATGATCTGGTTCCCAAGGCACCTTGCAACTGTAGCAAAGTTGTGTGCTCCTAATGGGTGTGGGGTTTCTAATGGGCATGGGGTTACCCCAAAGGGCTTCTCTAATTTCCTCCCTCTTCTTGAGCCAACATGCAATCTTCTTCTTGTTCCAACTAGGATTTTTATAGGATAGGAACCATTGGAATGTTATGATCCCTTTGAAATTATTGAGGGTTTCATATTCCCTCTCACACTCCTCAATCCTGTTAACAATATCCATTTCCTTAAAAAAATCCATTTATCCCTATGAAAGATCCCTCAGGTTTGCAGGATTTAAGCTCTGATACCACTGTAATGATCCCAAGCCATTATGCAAGGATCATCATTGTTTTGGTGTCTTTTTAAAACTTTTTCTGAGTGAGGCATTTCATCAAACACTTTGTTGATCTACCTTTTAGATGTGTTTATATGTGTGTATGCAACAAATAATAGAAAGAGATAACCATGGAACATACCTCAACCATATGCAATAAGATAGACAAGCCAAAACATCTCAATTCTTCTTTATTCATAAAATAGAGAAACATGCTACAATGGAGATGTCGATCTAGAATGCTCAATAGATGGACAAGAAGATAGACAATAGGTAAGATCTACTACAAAATGCTCCCGCTAATACAAAAGATGCCTCCAAAGGCTGAATGAGAAATGCAGATCAATACAAGCAGATCCGAATGCCAAACTCTCCAGCTGAAGAATGCCACACTCCAATAGAAGGTTGAAACCCTCAATAACTCGACCGTGATACAAAAAGTGTCCAATCACCCTAATAAATATGCCAACTGATAGATCAGGTGATGGTAAGAACAACCCAGGTGACTGAATCTCCAAGATCCCTCTCAATCTCTATAGATCTGAAATCCCCCACTGAATGGTGGGCCCCACTGGATGATTGAAACCATAGATAATTTGGCCCTGCTTCCAAAAGAATCCAATCACCCTAATAAATATTCCAACTGATAGATCTGGTGATGGTAAGAACAACCCAAGTGACTGAATCTCCAATATCTCTCTCAATCTCTGTAGATCTGAAATCCCCCATTGAATGGTACACCCCACTGGATGATTGAAACCCTAGATAATTTGGCCCTGCTGAAGGAGGCCTCCAAATGCTCTGAAACTCTCCAGAAATATAGATCAGGACACTGCAATTCACTAGGTAAAGTCTCAGGGTCAGATCTAAAGTGTAACCCCTCCAAACGGACTAGATCTGGATCTCAAAAACGCCCTCCTTCTCTTGAATTTGACCTACTGCTCAAGAAATAATCTAAGCCATAAAATTGTCTCAGAAATCACTAGATCTGATGTCGAAGTCCCTGCAATGAAAACCCAAGTGATAGAATCCTCAACGGCTCTGCCAATCTCCTACAACGAATCTCTCTCCAAAGATGGTGTGCCCCTCTTGCTAGAATCCCTCAACTGGTGCGCCCTCTCTCTATCTGCACATGAAACTGATGTAGAGTTCTCCTGCAACTGAGTAGATCTAGAACTAGAATGGTGTGGGAGGGTATTTCATCTCCTATACCAAGCTTGGGACAAGATAGGTGGAATATTTCACCACCGAATCATCCTCTAGGGTTTGTTATGTCAAAACCCTCAAAACCCCCAATATTGGGCTCACTAGCTAGAAGCCAGAAATCAAAATAAGATCATACATGAATATCATGAGAAGAGGCCCTTGCCTTTCCTTTATACTTTTGGCTCACCTTGTCGCTCCAAAGTGACTTTCATTTTATTAATATTTAATTAATTAATTAAATCACTTTAATTAATTAATTAACCTTTTTACCTCTAAAAAACTCCTTATCTCTCCTTGTGGTTTCCCTAGCCACTGAAAGTCACTTCTAGCCATCCCATCATGTAGTGTTTCTCCTCCCGATTCCAATGATCTATTACACTGAGAGGTTCCTCCAAGTAATGTGCCCAAAATGACCTCTTCAGTGAATTCCATTGACTTATAGCTCAAAATAGTCAAAATCATGGAAATCGTCGGAATGCAACGAAACCAAATACAACCTATGAGGAATGGCTCATAATGATGGAATATGATCATAAATTAAATATAGACCCCACAATGCCTCTCAAATACCCCTGTACTCGCTCTAGCACCCATCTGGCTACTCTGGTCATCATAAATCTCTACCCTGTGATGATGTCCCAAAGTGGGGACATTACATATACCCCCTCGGGAACGTTCACAATCAAAGAATCCTACCACCTACAGGAACATTTTTACAATCAAATGAAATAGAACATATGAAACATCATATGGAAAACCAAACTATGGCCAAAATTTTCCACCTTTCTTTGGCTCATGGTTCAGAATTGTATCCTAACTTGGGACAATCTCAAGAGGTGCAACTTCATTGGAACCTCAAGTTTCTATCTATGTCAGAAACAAGAAGAAATAATGGAGCACATATTCAATCAATTTCCGAGAAGTGGGGAGATCTAGGATCAATTTTCTCAAATCATGAGGCAAACCAAAAGAGATATAACTAGCATCATAAGAACCATAAGGGAATGGGGTTCCAAGGTCTTCAAATCCCACTCCTGAATAGAATTTGGAAACTCCTTCCAGGCTTCATTATGTAGTAACATACACATCTTCCATTCCCAATCCTCCACCCTCTCACATCTCTGGTCAAGGATCTTTGAGAGCATACAGGAAACCATCCAGGCCCAACTCTGGAGCCAAGAAGATTTAGCCATTGAACCTCGTGAATCCCTCATTTTTTCCTCCTAGCAGATGATGAAATCCAAATCCCATCTTAATCTTAATATTCCCTTTAATTCCACTTCCCTAAGACCCTCCACCTAGAAATATCCCCCCCTTATTTTTGTAAGATAAATTTTGATGATTCCTCAAAGAGAAATCCTAGCCAGGAAGGATTTGGGGCAGTCATTAGAGATAACACAGGCCAAATCCAACACCTTATTGCAGGCTATCTGGGACATGGCAGAAACAAATCAATGGAACTTTGGGGTCTCATCAGAGGAATACAATTATCTTCTGATCTCAATATGACTCACCTCATCATTAAAGGGGACTCCAAAATAATCTTCTCGTTGGCAGCCAAAATCATAAATGGAACTGATCTAGAGAAAATTGCTCCAATCTGAAACCTTCTAGAGCCTCTAAATAATTTACAAGCCCTTATTCTTCCTTCTCTCACTCTAATCACCTATCACATAAGGTGTGAGGCCAACAAGGTTACTGATAAATTGGCTAATGAAGGCATTGCTACACAAGCATAGGCCCTCATAGTAAACATCCATCATCATCTAAATTCATAGTTGTTGATCCATTGCAGAGAGTTGGCTCTTCACGATTCCCTCCCCCGGATGGGGTGACACCTCCCAACCCTATGATACCTGGCACTCATGCGACAACTGAAGTTAAAGCCCATTGTATCTAACCTCCCCCTCTGACATTTCACCATTCATAACATTCACACTATGAGGGGGATAGTGTGTTGGGACAACTAGGGATGATTAATGGTGCAGATTCTACACTAGTCATGGCTCTCTGGAGTAGGTATGATGTAGAAGGGACACATCACCTTAGTCTTCATGGTTCCTCTCCCTGTCATCTCACTGGATTTCTTCAAGGTAAGCACTCACCATGGCTATTTGATCCTACATTTACATTTGGTTTTCCATCCCTTGCCTGAAATCTCTTTCCGGTGAAGTCAAGCTCTCTCCTATTTTCATTTTACCCCCCTTTGGTTCCTATGTACATCTTGTTTCTCACTATATATATTTTTTGTATCTACGCCATGCCACGTGAAAGGGGAAAGCCTAAGTGTGGGACAACCTAGTGCAACTTTGTATCCTGGCACCAACGTATAGGCCCTTCCTTAAACCGCTCTTTTCCTCCTAACCCATTTGATATTCGTATTGGAGTTCCCCACTCTGACCAAAATTGGAAGGATTGTTATAGTCTAAATGTAACATCCCGCTTTGGCTCACTGAGCGAACTTATTCTTTGAGGACGCTTGCTCGCAAGTGATCCGGATCATTATGCTATTAAAACTTTTGATTTTGATTATGAGGCATTATGGGTTGATGACATGTTGTTTTACTGCATTGACATAGACAAGAGTTATTGACTCGGTTTACTGAGTGTGCAGGATTTTGGAACTCGAGGATGCAGAGGCATCGATGGAACCCCTTGGACTCCAGATCAAGTTAGGGAGTGTAACATTGGGGTTTGATTGTTTTTACTATGATATTAGCGCATCTGATTAGATGATATGACATGGATATATTCTGACATGATTTGTTGATGATGGAGGTTGATGATAGCTTGCTGACCAAACTCACATATGGAGTAAATATGTCAAGAATGACTACCATAGATATTGATGGAGTGGTGTGGACAACAGCCCTGCCACAGCCTACTAGCACTCCCGCCATGAATCGAACTGTAGGTTAATGATTACCTAGTTCGAGAGGACCCACGATGTCATGAGGGCAGACTGCGACAGTCACTCATGATGATTCTAAGGGGCACGCAATAAGGGGGGGCATTATTCCTTAGAAGCCTTTAGTCTCCCACAAGTTCACGTGGCGGAGTGTTGATTCCAGGGGTTATTGATGTCTACCAAGTCAATCAAGATATCGTATATGGAATATTATTGGAATTAATATTTTAATTTAAAATTATTTTTTAGGTCTCTCGTTCCGTATCAAGTCAAACGTAGTTTAGCATCAAGTCAAGAAGTGATTGAACTAGTTTTAATGTTGTAAAAGGAATTCAAAGGATGAAAAATAAGTTATATATAACTCTTAAATGGTTGATGATATCTAAATACTCCTCATATTACAATTGCTTAGCAACGATTTCCAAAAAAAAAATTTAAGTAGTTTCCATGCTTAAATTGAAGTTGAAATCCTTGAAGACATGTTTTGCATTTATGAATTATATTCCCTCATAACTTGATAGTCTATTGATAAAATCATTTACATGTTTTGTACTTATGAATTGGAAATAGAACTAGTATGAAAATACTTCTTTGGTCTTGACTTTATTTATGATCCATGAATTTATGTTTGTCATGTTAATTACTTAGTTGAACTTTAGTAACTTGTTAAGTTGGAAATACCTTGCAATTACTATGCAAGGGATATCAATATAAGCATACCCTATATTCATTTTAACGAACTCGAGTCGCAAGAATAGTTATGTATGTACAGGTGGGCATAGATCTCGTTTCCTCGTAATGTATCTCTTTGTTTCAATATAATTAAGTAGAGATGGGTTGGACTATTTTGCATATAGGGTAAGGTGTATTCCATTTTTGGGGAACTTTCTTTTATCATAATGATTAACCAATGTAGGTTAGGATCCCTTGTGCTAAGACTCTGATTAGGTCTTTTATTTGTAGAAGTTAGAAGTAAGTTGACTACTCAACTTGTTTATAAAAAAAAAAAAATTACCAATTCTTTGCATCTATCTACAACGTGTCGAATTTATTTAGCACGGAGGTCGTTACATATGGTATTAGAGTTGGTTCAACCCACGACTTGGGATCGCCACGACTTTCGTTGATATGATTTGGTTATACTATTGCTAATCGAGTTGACTTTTGTGCATGCAGGTAATCATGGTTAGAGGACGTCACGGAGGCAGATGAAGGGGTGCTAGGGGAGGAGGCGCGATGCCTCTAGTAGCATCCACGCCTGAGGGGTCTAACCCCTAGGGGGATGAGCATGTTCTCGGATAGGAGCAGATAGCAGTCGGTGATGTAGTCGGAATGATGAGATATTTTTAGTGCATGTCTGAGGCACTGATCATCTGTTTGGATAGAGATGAGGCTAGGGCGTCGGCACCTGCTGACGTTCCGTCACGCACTTCGGTCGGTACTGGTAGAATTCACCGTGAACTCAAGAAGGTCAAATTTCCATATTTCCTTGGTGCCCCGGACGGCGCAGCCGCTGAGGCATGGTTGGAGAACATGGTTATGTGCTTCGTACTTTGCAATTATACCTCCAACATGAAGGTATACATAGAGGTCTTTCAACTGAAGGGGAGCGCTCTTCTATGGTGGAAGACGCTCCTACCGTAGCTGAACATGGTCGTTGAAGATGTGTCATGGGAACTGTTCAAGGAACTATTCCGAGTGAGGTACCTTTCATAGGAATGCATTGAGTGTCATCTCAATGAGTTGAACGCCTTATGACAAGGAGGTCGTACGGTGCCCAAGTACGAGGCTTGTTTTATGGAGTGTCTTCGGTATGCTCCACACCTTAACATTGAGAAACTTAAGGTCAACGGGTTCATGTTTGGCCTTAACGGTAGCTTATGTGAAAAGGTTAGGATTTTGATGCCTCAAGCCTTGCATGATGTCGTACAGAAGTCCCTCATAGCAGAGGAGGAGCTTATTAGCGAGGGTCCGACCAGGACTCCAGGGAGACCAGCAGGGTAGGTGTCATCTGGAGCACAGAAGCATAAGACACCAGCCAGACATATGCTAGGATATCGTGGCTTCCAGAGGGGATCCACTTTCATTACACCTCGGTGACCGCTGCCTCAGCAGCGGACACCTTATCGGGGACCACAACATCAACAGCAACGTCGACCGTAGCAACAACAGTTTAGGCATGTTCAGCAAAATAGACCAGGATTCTAGGCTCGTGGGTCGTCATCTTCTACTTTGGGTACCAGGACTACTAGGCCGAAGAAGGGGTGTTGGACATGTGGGGAGCCACACTACTAGTGCGACTGCCTTGTGGAGAGGACTAGAGTGTCTGGATCAGTCGGACCCACTACCGTGGGAGATATGGGCAAGGCCCATCGGATTCATGCAGCAGTAAATAACCACCAGGTAGAGCATCAGTCAATTGTGCTTAAGATGAAAGGTACTGTCACTGACCAGACCCTTAGTATTTTCATAGTTCCTGGTGCTACCAAGATTTTCATTTCTGGTGCAGTGCTAAAAAGGATTAAGGTAAAGATAGTCGAACAGGATGAGTTTATCTTCATAGAGATGGCTTTAGGAGCCAAACAAAAGGTTGGAGGAAGGGTTACGGGTTGTGTCCTTAACCTATGAGAGTTTGTCACAAGGGCCAACATGTACGTCACGATCCTAGGATCTTATGATGTCGTGATTGGTATGGACTGGTGGGAATCACATGAGGCGATACTCAACTATAATACAAAATGGTTGAGCTTGGTTGATGACGAGGGATAGATACATGTGATGGTAGGCCAGAACCAGGGATTTTCTCTGAGATTCATCTCTTCCTAGCAACTTTGGAAGAGCATGCGCAAAGGGTGCAAGCTTTATACGATCCTTGCATTAAATGAGAAGGGAGTCACGGAAGGTTTAGAACACCTTCTAGTGGTGAGAGAGTTTGCTCATGTGTTTCTGGAGGAGTTACCTGGGATGTCACTGGAAATGGAATTGGAGTTTACCATAGACCTAAAACCAGGGAATGAACCGATAGCAAGAACACCTTATCGGATGTCGACCCCGAATTTACAAGAGTTGAAAATGAAACTAAAGGAGTTGTTGGACCTGGGAATGATACATCCTAGTGTGTCACCTTGGGGTGCACCTGTTATTTTCATATGAAAGAAGGATGGATCGTGGAGGCTCTGCATTGACTACCATCAACTGAACAAGGCCACGATCAAAAATCAGTATCCGTTGTCGAGAATTGATGATCTTTTCGATCAAATGAAGGGCGCGACGATGTTCTCCAAGATTGATTTGTGATCAGGGTATCACCAGTTGCAGATCAAGGAGGATGACATCCATAAGACTGCCTTTAAGAAGAGATTTAGACATTATTAGTTTATTGTTTTACCATTTGGAATGACAAACACCCCAGAGGTATTTATGAGTTTGATGAACGGGGTGTTCCGCGAGTACTTGGACAAGTTTGTCCAAGTGTTCATTGAAAATATTTTGATATACTCTCAGACGATAGAGGAGCATGACAAGCACTTGCACTTGGTGCTACAGTGTCTGCGAGAGCACAAATTGTATGGGAAGTTGTCCAAATTCTCATTTTATCAATCGAAGATTCACTACTTAGGGCATGTAATATCCAGCGAAGCCATCTCCATGGATATAGCCAAGGTCGAGGATATTATGAAATCACTTGTGCCGACGAATGTCCCGAAAGTGCATAGCTTCATGGGTTTAGCAGGATACTATCGACAGTTCATCGAGGGATTTTCGAAGATAGAAAATTCGATCACGGAATTGCAGAAGAAAAACAAGAAATTTGTTTGGACTGAGAGATGCGCAGAAGCATTTCGGAGGCTCAAGGAATTGTTGACAACAACACTGATACTAAAGGTCCCTGACATGGACGTGGACTTCTTGGTATGCACTGGTGCATCTAAGGAAGTCTTAAGCGGAGTCTTGATGCAAGACGGACGACTGATCACTTACATTTTGAGGAAACTGAGAAAGCATGAGGAGAACTACGCAACGCACGATTTGGAGTTATTAGCCATCATATATGCCTTGAAGGTTTGGAGACACTACCTTGTTGGACGAAAATTTGAACTAAAGATTGACCATTCTGGACTACAAAACATATTTACGCAAAGTGACCTGAACGTGCGACAACGACGTTGGTCTGAATTGCTTAGCGAGTACGACTTTGTGATTTTTTACATAAAAGGAACAGTGAATCGAGTGGTGGATGCATTGAGTCAGAGACCACGCATATTTTCGGTGCTGCCTCTTCAGACGAATCTACATGAAATGATTCTAACTTTACAGCGTGATGATGATTGGTACAAGGAGGTCGATGTTTTTATCGGACAAAATACAATGATGGTACCACGATTTGAGGGATATTCATTTGACAGCGATGGTTTATTGAGGTTTAAAAGTCATATCTACGTACCACCAAATGACGAATTGAGGATGTTGATCCTAAGCGAGGCTCATAGACCAGTATACATGGCTCACCCAGGAGTCACAAAAATGAGGGAAAACCTTAAACCCTTATTCTTCTGGAAGGGAATGAAGGCAGACATAGTCAACTATGTGGCCATATGTCTAGAATGTCAGCAGGTAAAGGCTGAACATAGAGACCCAGCAGGATTACTACAACCACATGCTATTCCGGAATCGAAATGGGAAGTTATTTCGATGGATTTTATTGTTGGATTTCCACTGACGATAAGGATACATGACTTGATTTTCCTAGTAGTAAACACTCTGACGAAGAGTGCTCACTTTATTCCTTTGTGTACCACGTATCAGGCACCTGACATAGCTAGAGTTTTCATTAGTGAGATTGTGAGGCTACATGGCATGCCTAAGAGGATTATATCTGATCGAGGATCGGTGTTTACTGGATGATTTTGGACGAGTTTCCAAGAGGCCTTGGGAACCCAACATAAATTTAGTACTGCATACCACCCGGAGACTGACGGATAGACCGAACGAATGAACAGACCTTGGAGGATATGTTGCGCATGTATGTGATGGACCAACAAAAGCATTGGGAAGAATTCTTGCCTCTAGTAGAGTTCACTTACAACAACAGTTACCAGAGCACCATTAAAATGGCACCTTTCGAGTTTCTTTATGGCTGACCGTGTCATATGCCTTTGAGTTGGGATCGGCTCGAGGATAGGGTCCTGGTGGGACCAGAAGCGATCCAAGAAATGGAAGAGAAAATGAAAACAATAAGACAGAGGATTAAAGAAGTGAAAGATGGACAGAAGAGTTATGTCAGTGCGCACAGTGTCGACCGTAGTTACGAGGTCGGAAATCGAGTCTTCTTGCGGGTTAAACCGCATAAAAGTTCGATCAAGTTTGGGAAGGGAGATAAACTCTCTCCTAGGTTCGTGATTTTGGAGAGAAAGGGGCTCGTGGCCTATTGACTAGCCTTGCCTGATTCCTTGAGGCATATGCACGATGTTTTTCATGTATCTGTTTTGAGACATTATATTGGTGATCATACACATGTTATTGACATGAGTCCCTTGCAGGTATCAGACAAGGGAGCACTCATGGCTGAGCCGGTCTGCATGCTAGATCATCATGTTCGACAGCTATGACATCAAATGGTATATCAGGTCAAGGTCCAGTGGGAAAATTATAGTCCACACTCGGCGACCTGGGAGGACACATATGATATGCACCAGCAGCTTCCATTTTTGTTTGATAGATAGACATATGATACTGTGATACACTTTATTTTAGCATATATATTGTGAAACTTCAGGACGAACTTTAGACCAAGAGGGGGTGTATGTAACAACCTTCTCTGGTGCATTGAGCGAACTTATTCTTTGAGGACACTTGCTCACAAGTGATCCGGATTATTATGCTATTAAAACTTTTGATTTCGATTATGAGGCGTTATGGGTTGATGACATGTTTTTTTACTGAATTGACATAGATAGGAGATATTGACTCAGTTTACTGAGTGTGCAAGATTTTGGACCTCAAGGATGCAGAGGCATCGATGGAACCCCTTGGACTCTGGATTGAGTCAGGGAGTGTAACATTGGGGTTTGATTGTTTTTACTATGATATTAGTGCATCTTATTAGATGATATGATATGGATATATTCTGACATGATTTTTTGATGATGCAGGCTGATGATAGCTTCCCGACCAGACTCACATATGGAGTAAAGGGGTCACGCACAACTACCAGAGATGTTGAGGGAGAGGTGTGGACAACATCCCTACTACAACCTACTAGCACTCTCGTCGTGGATCGAACTGTAGGTTAACGATTACCTACTTCGAGAGGACCCACAATGCCATGAGGGAAGAATTTGATAGTCACTCATGATGATTCTAAGGGGCACGCAATAAGGTTGGGGCCTTATTCCTTAGAATCCCTTAGTCTCCCACAATTTGACCTGGCGGAGTGTTGAGGCCAGGGGTTATTGATGTCTACCAAGTCATTCAAGAGGTGAGTGGAACCCTTGGAGCACGTGGTGCATCCTGAAGGGAATGTCACACAAGAAAAATGGAGAGTGGCGAGTGGCACCCTTGGAGCATGTAGTGCATCCTGAAGGGCACATCGCGCAAAGGAACAGATGAGGAGAGTGGCACCCTTGGAGCACCTAGTGCATCCTGAAGGGAACGTCGCATTGTTGATGATAGAGGGATGAACCTAGATGACCCTAAGAAAAATAACATGTTAAGTAATTANCCCTAATTAATTGTCGTCCAGTACAAAATCTAAGGTCTAAGTCTAAATTACGCTAGTGGCAAAATTTAGTCTACCTTTAAAAATAAAAAAAATAATAATTAAATAAATAAATAATAATAATTAAGATAAAAACAAATTAAATGATCAATATGACCTTTATCAAATCTTGTAACATGAAGGGAGTAAGAAATTAAGTTATGCATACAAAAATAAAATCTGTGGTTATAAAATGTAAAGAGGGAATTAATTGTTTAATCTTTTTGATAATTTAAAATATACCAATTTAATGATAAAAGGGAAAAGGGGTTAAATTCCACTCCTGACTTTTTAGTTCTAAGTAAAAAGGGGAAGGAAGGAAAATAAAAAAAAAGGAAACTAGGGAAAAGAGGAAACATAAAAAGGGAAAAAGTGGGAAGTCAACTTAGTAAAGAATCTACATTTAAGAGCTTTCTAATTTTAAACTAAATTAGCAATTTCATAGTAGGGAAAGCCTTTAAAACCTGTAAGGGAATTTAGGGACACCTAGGAGTGATTCTAGGATTAACTCTAGGTGGGTGAGGAAAATAAGATAGTTAATTAATTAAAGAAATTAAATAATGGAGGAATGAAGGGGATGGGTGACACGTGTACGAAGAAGAATATTTAGGAAATTAATTATAAAAAATTAACTAAAAGAGAAATTTGGAAAGTAAGGAACCACGAAACTCTATATAATGAAGGGAGGTGATGGAGGTTGGATCATCTTTTGTTTGTGTAACGTTACGCTGTAGAATTATCGACTTGACTAATTTGCTTGTGGGAGTTGGGATACCCAGCTCGGAGAGGAGTGGTAGCTCGTCCTTGTGAGGCAAGTTGGGATCTAGACAAAACCTCTGGATAATGTGTGTGGCCGCTTTGTGCCTCGGGGGGCTAAGGGGGAAGAAGAGTACCCCTAACATTGGCTGGGAGGTACCAGTGAAGTCTCGACGGTCAGCGAGCAAGAGTTGCATGGAGCACGCAGATGTCACTCAAAGTGGTCGAACAGGCAATGGTACACTTTTTGTTTGAATGGTAGATTTTTGTAGGTTTTATGATTGGATCCATATGTTGATTAGGTAAGCAGATTGGATGTTTAGATTGATGGCTAAAATTTTCCTTTGCCTTGCTCGATGATTGTTGACTCTCACGACCTTCGTTTACCCGCATGTCTTGACCACCTGCCTGTGATTGATTGTGTCCTTAATGGTTGTTTGCCTTCAGCCTTATCTCCTCAGTCCTCGCCTAAGCAGTCGGCCAGGAGGCCGATCTACGGTCATCACCTTAGCGTTAAAATACCTATGGATCTCAACGCCCTGATTTTTTGTGCGAGGATGATGAGCAAAGAACGAGCCTGTTAGTCGTCTACTCTGTTGTTGTCCTTGGTTGGTTTTTTGTTGCTCTTTGCCTCATATTAAATGACCTTGAATTTGATTGATGGTGAAGCTCCTTTAGCTCTGAATTTCTATCACGTTTAATGACAAATTTTACCCTGCACTGGTCATGGCATTTTCACTATAGATGGTAATGCTTTCCTTCCTTCCTACGTAGTGATGGATGTTCATATTATAGAGTGCGCCTTCCTCTGAATGATCAAGTTGAAAATTTTGTGACTGATGTTTACTGTAGTTTACCACGATCTTTACCAACTAAAGGGGACTATAATGGTTGCTTATACCTGTACCTCTACAATTTGTTTTATGAAATAGTTGTGTAAACTTTCCTCTGCAAAATCGTAATTAGGTAATCGTTGTATTTACTTCGACAGAATTATTTTTATGAGATGGATATATAACCCCGTCCTCTACAAAATCGTTTATGTAGAGGTTGTGTTAATAATAACTCTGCAATTCATTTTATGAAATGGCTCTGTAAACTTTCCTCTGTAAAATCGTTTATGTAGAGGTTGTGTTAATAATAACTCTGCAATCTATTTTGTGATGGTTGTATCGCCCTCTCCTCTACAAATTATATCAATGCAATGGCTATTGTAATATTGACTCTGTGATATGGCATTTATGTAATGGCCGTATTATTTTCCTCTACAATTGTATTGGTGTAATGGCTGTAATAATATCTCCCCCATGATAGCTGAGCGTATCACCTGGATGGAGCCCTTGTCGGATGGTAAATTCATGCCTGGAAAACTAAATTTTACCAATGGTTTACCCAACATTATAACCCAACTTGGAAAACTAAATGCCAAGCAGTTTACGAGACGTTATAACCCCAACCTTTATAGGCCTATTATTCTAAATTTTACCCATTTTCACATTTCATAGCACACGAAATTTACATTTTCCTACAATTTATTACAATCGGTGCTTTCATCCTCTTCTTATATTTAAAGTATTATCTTGCATTGCCCAAGACAGTCACTGTTGTACTCATTAATAGAACCACCCTTAGTTATGAATTCATTCCTGTTGAGTCTACAGAGGTCTCGGGATCCATTCATGTTGAGTCCTTTGGGGTTTACCAGTCGCCTCTGGCTGGAGGTTGATCTACCATCCATCTGGAAATTCCAGGGAAGATGGGTGATGTTTGACTTAATGCGAAATTGGAAGTCACTAAAAATCTTATTCAAAAATTGATCATTAGTAGATGGTATTTGGGTGATAGGAGTTATAACTGGATTGGCTGAATAATTAGTGAATAATATATATATATATATATATATATATAATATTAAATTTAGAAGATATCGTATATGGAATATTATTGGAATTAATATTTTAATTTAAAAGTATTTTTGAGGTCTCTGGTTCTGTATCAATTCAAACATAGTTTAGCATCAAGTCACGAAGTGATTGAACTAGTTTTAATGTTGTAAAATAAATTCAAAGGATGAAAAATAAGTTATATATAACTCTTAAATGGTTTATGATATCTAAATACTCCTCATATTACAATTGCTTAGCAATGATTTCCAAAAAAAAATTAAAGTAGTTTCCATGCTTAAACTGAAGTTGAAATCCTTGAAGACATGTTTTGCATTTATGAATTAGATGCACTAATAGCTTGATAGTCTATTGATAAAATCATTTACATGTTTTGTACTTATGAATTGGAAATAGAACTAGTATGAAAATACTTCTTTGGCCTTCCCTTTAATTATGATCCATGAATTTATGTTTGGCGTGTTAATTACTTAGTTGAACTTTAGTAACTTGTTAAGTTGGAAATACCTTGCAATTACTATGCAAGGTATATCAATATAAGCATACCCTATATTCATTTTAACGAACTCAAGTCGCAAGAATAGTTACGTGTGTACAGGTGGGAATAGATCTCGTTTCCTTGTAATGTATCTCTTTGTTTCAATATAATTAAGTAGAGATGGGTTGGACTATTTTGCAGATAGGGTAAGGTAGATTCCATTTTTGGGGCACTTGTTTTTATCATAATTATTAACCAATGTAGGTTAGGATCCCTTGCACTAAGACTATGATTAGGTCTTTTGTTTGTAGAAGTTAGAAGCAAGTTGACAACTAAATTTGTTTATAATAAAAAAAAATTACCAATTCTTTGCATCTATATACTACGTGTCAAATTTATTTAGCAGGGAGGTCATTACACTAAAAATGCCCTACCTATGAATACATGGTATTGGCCTTTCCACTTACATATTTTTCCAAAAATACTACTGAGGCTTCCTCTTAAAAAACTATTTTTTGGAATATGTACGCGCCCTGCTAAAATATATCCCACGTACACATACATGTTGTATACTAGACAACCCACATACATACACACGTTGCATACTAGAAAACCCACATTTACCTCCAAAAATTGCAAGGAATTCGTCATAGTTTACGAGCTATCAAGGGTTTCCCAACCATTTTACCCATTGTCGCCCATCCCCAAACCAAATAACCATCTTTTTCACATATAAAATGTGCTCTTGAGGTGTGATTTCAATACCAATCAAGAGACCAAGTAAAATCTGACATAATCCCTTCCCCTTTCTAGCCCAAGCTTTGCATCCTTTTCTGAGTTTTGGGCTCATCATTCCCCTCAAACACTTTCTCCTTATATAACCTTTTCCCCTTTCCCAAGAGATAAGTTGGTTGTGAGATGTTTGCATGAGATTGGAGCACTTGGAGCGATGATACAAGAGCCCGGACCTAGTTTGCGGAGCATTAGCCGACGAAGGTTGTAATATTTGTGATCTTCATATTGAATAAAATAGTTATTTCCTGTCCCAAACATTGTGTATATTTTCTTTCATTTGATTTATGCATTTATATCTATATCTGAACATTGACATTGATAAGTAGAGATCGTATATATTGTATCATTTTTTTCCTAAGATTTTTGCAAGTCATATTTACGAGGAGACCAACAATTTAGGAAGCTACAATGGTGAAAGAGGTATACACCATCCGTAAGGAACAAAGGTACACCAACTGACCTTATTTCCTCTCTCTTGTCATTCTGTTTAGATAGTTTTGGGGTAGCTTAGGAACATAATTTTCTTTTAATGGAATTAAGTGCTTTGCCTATACCTCAACCTAGTATAGTATTAGGGGGATTTTCCCCTCTATTATAATTGGTGACTCCACCGGGGAGTTTCTGTAGGGTCTTAGTGGGATATTTTGGTTTTTTCAGTTTATTTTTAAGTTTTTCATCTTTTCTTAGTGAGTTTGGGTCTTTGGTCACCTTTCAGGTGCCTACCATCTTCCCTTTCCCAAGTTGTATGTCCAAACATTTTTTTTTTTTTGAAAAATTTACAGAGTTGTATGCGCCATTTTCTCTATAAAACATGCATACATACGCGATATGAATTATATATAGCCCATGTACATATGCCCGCCAAATTGTTTTGGATAATGTTTTCAAAATATTTTCCTTTTCCTACAAGAATCTTGTGGTTCACAGGTCTTCCACTTGGAAATAATGGAGTAAGCGCCAGTTGTAAGCACCAGTTATAAGCTTCAGTTATGAGAGTCAGTTGTAGGCGTGTTAAGAGTCAGTTCTTAGTTAAGAGTCTAGATTTCTTTGGTTTGCATGCAACCGACTCGGTCGAGTCTTTTCCTATATAAGGATGTAATATATCTTCATTGAATAATGTGAGAAGTGAGTGTAGCCTCACCGTATGTTTGTTTCGTATATTTTATCTTGGTATCAAAGCCACGGGGAGAAGGCGTGGATAGTGTGAACGTTTGATCATATGCGTGGAGATATGGTGCATGCATGAATTTATTTTTTGGTGAAGCGTTCTTGAGGGAGGCAGCGTGAGTTCTGTGAGGTGCGGACTCCCCGCAATCTGCTATAACGTCAGGTACGAAAATGTTTTCTTTTATGCGAGATGAATAAAAAGAGGACGCATGAGTTTTTGAGATCTATCTGTTGCATTTGTGAAATAGCGCGTGAGGTTTAAATCGTGTGGAAGAGTGAGTTCGTGAGAGTTTATTTTGCTGGTGTATTGCAACTGCATTTACTTCATGCATAATTGGAGCATTATAATCAAAGCATTTACGTTTACTTTATGAGAATTGGAGCATGCATAATCAAATCATGTGTGAGTTTCTTGGCATGCGTGGTTTTTGAGGATTGGGTGAGTTTTGAAAAAGAGTGCCACGACTTGTGAAGTGCATGCAAATGAGAAAGGGGATATATATTTTTTAGAATCGTGAATTTTAATTTTTTTCAAAAAGAAGGTTTAAAATTTACCTTTGTGAGTGAGGTATAAGTTTTTATTATTAATTAAAGTGGATATATTTTATATAAAAAGGTGAAGAGGGAGTTATAATTTTATTGTAACATCCCGCTCTGGCGCACTGAGAAAACTTATTCTTTGAGGACACTTGCTCACAAGTGATCTGAACTTTTATGATGTTAAACCATTTATCCTTGATCATGATGCGTTTTGATAGATGACATGATGTGTTTACTACTTTGATGTAGACAGGTGTTGTTGACTCAGTTTCATTGAGAGTGCAGGGTTTCAAACCTTGAGGATGCAGATGCATCAGTGGAACACCTTGGACTCCAGATTGAGTCAGGGAGTGTGCTATTTGGGTTGATTTATTTTCTATGATATTTCATTGATTTGATGATATGATGTTGACATGTTCTGACACGATTGTTGATGATGCAGGCTGACGATATCTTGCCGAACAGACTCACATATGGAGTAAAGGGGCCACACACGATTTCCAGAGAGGTTGAGGGAGAGGGATCGACAACAACCCTGCCACCGCCTACTAGCACTCTCGCCATGGCTCGAACTGTAGGTTAACGATTACCTAGTTCGAGAGGATCCAATATGCCGTGAGGGAAGACTGCGACAGTCGCTCACGATGATTCTAAGGGGCGCGCAATAAGGCGGGGGCCTTATTCCATAGAGCCCTTTGTCTCCCACAAGTTCACCTGGCGGAGTGTTGACTCTAGGGGTTATAGATGTCTACCAATCAGTCAAGTTGGCGAGTGGCACCCTTAGAGAACGTGGTGCATCCTGAAGGGCACATCGCACAAAAGAAACACAAGAAGCGAGTGGCACCCTTGGAGAACGTGGTGCATCCTGAAGGGCACGTCACGCAAAGGAAATGAACTAGGAGAATGGCACCCTTGGAGCACGTGGTGCTTCCTGAAGGGCACGTCGCATTGATGTGGATGAAGGAAACAAACCTAAATATCCCTAAGACAATAACGCCTTAAGAAATCCTTAAACAACTTCCCTAACCCAGTGTCGCCCAGTTCAGAATCTAAGTATTAAGTCTAAAACTTTTAGGGTAAAATTTTAGTCTAACCTTAAGAACAGACCCTGGAATAAAAATAAAAAATTAAACAAAAACCCACCTAAGTAATAGTTCGGTCTTCATAAAATTTTCGGGGCGATGACGAGGGTAAGATTTAAATTAAATCTAATAGTTTTAAAATTTTACAAGGAAGAAATTAATTCCTAACTTGTGGAAGAACAAAAGATATTAAATAAATAATAAATGAAAAGATTAATTAGTGCATTTACCTTTTTGGTTTTTAAAAAAAAAAAAGAGAGAAGGGATTAATAAAAATAGGGAAACAAAGTAATAAAGGAAACATAGACAATTAATAAGTAATAAAATTATTTAACGTGCGGGAGTATAAAAAGTTATGATTTTAAAAATAAAATGAAAAGATTAATTAGCGCATTTACCTTTATGGTTTTTAAAAAAAAGGGGGGGGGGAGAAAGGGAATAATAAAAATAGGGAAATGAGCATTTTAATAAATTAAAGAAAAAAAATTTGGAGAAACGTGGGGGATGAGTGACACTTGTAAGACAGAGAATTTTTAGAGGGTTTTCATTAAAACTTAAATTAAATGTGATTTAGGGCAAGGGTGGGTCTCAAAACTCTATAAAAGAAAGGGAAGAGGAGGAAGGAGGGGATCGGTTGTAAGAGTAACGTTATGCTGTCGATTTGTGGTTGGACTGATTGCTTGTGAGGAGTTGGGAATTTCTCAGCTTGTATTGGAGTGGTAGCTCAGCATTGCGAGGCGAGCTGGGAAGCTAGACATACCTTATGTACTGTGTGTGTCCCCTTTGCGGCTCGAGGGGCTAAGGGGGAAGTAGAGTACCCCTAGCGATTGGCTGGGAGGTACCGGTGTAGTCTCTACAATTGGCGAGCAGGAGCGGCACGGAGCGCGGACGACACTGGAGGACGGCATTGAGGCAACGATATGGTTTGTTTTTAATTTGGTAGAATAGGATGCATTATGATATATGTTGGTCTCAAAATATTAGTTGTGATTGGATTTAATGGCTGTCATATTTTTCTACTCGATGATTATAAGTGTAGCTGCTGCAACTGCTATTTTAATTAAAAATTCTCTCGTGATAAGTAGTGTGGTTGAAATCATGTACAGATTTATATTCTATGGGTTTTTGGGGAATAAATTACAACTAATAAGTTATTGTAGGACCTCATGTAAAAAAATATATATATATATGGAATTTACCCTGTTACTTACCTCGGCTATGTGTGAGATAACAAGAATTCTTACCGCTATCACTTACCTCAGTTAATAAGCTACTTACCTCCGTAATTGTGAGATGATAAATTTGTTTTACTGCTTTTTCTCATTCTAATTGTTCCTATATCCGTTGGTGCCCAGTGTAAATGAGTTCACGCGATTGATCCCGTGACCCCGGCTAGGAACATCCAGACCCTTTTCCTATAAATTTTTAGGATACTTAAAACCTTGCCTGTCTGCTATAATGGTTAAGTTGTTGGGAGTTTCGGGTTCAGGATTGTCGCTACTAGAAGTAGCGTGCTCGTTTTTAACTTTAGTATCTCAGAGGGGGCTGCGATTTTTGAAGCTTTGGCAATGTCGTTAATCACTTAAACTACATATGGACATCCTTCATATTCACTGCCCTTGTTTAATGATTTAAACAGTATATTACTGTACCGATCTAGACAATTAGATGCATCGTATCATGCAAGCCGAGACACTGGAGGATGGCCTCCTCTGCCAGTATGGTTTTCCCCGACGGAAGGTAACCCATACTGGATCCAATGATCTATGTAGAGCATCTAACGTCAACCAGATTTTCAGTAGGTATCAATATACAGAATCGGTGTGACACACACCAGGAACTACACACAGTGAGCACGCAGATTTCGGCAACGTGAATAATGCCCGGACAACAAAATAGGCCATGAAATTGGAACAGGTTATTAATTGCACTACGCTACAGTATTTTTAAAATGGAAATCGAACACCATAATTAACAGCAATTTTGCATAAGAGCCCTTTCGATGAACACCCAAGAAGGAACAAAAAAAATTTCTCCAGCAAGGTTTCTCTTCGTTATCCCTTACAGAAACGCTGAGCATTTACTTCCGACCTGTACTGGATCGTAAATCTTTAAATCCGCCCCTGCCCGCTGAGTTGTGCTCGTTTGACCCTCTGCAACTGTTGGCCACACCTCTGTATAGTTGTTGCGCCCTCCCATTACAACTGTTAATTTGCCCTTCCATCCCCTGCCAGCCGTGAGAAGCTCGTATTCCATTTGCCCCTGCATTTTTGGTCTATGAATCGAATACCAAAACCCCAGGCAACCGCGTGATGTACGTCCGTGATAGTCATTCCCAGACTTGGTCAGGTCAACCTGCCATCACTTCACATTTTGTGGCAAGCCTGCAACAATTTCCATTACAAATTTATGGCTCGTAACCACCACCTTCAGTCGACTCAGTTCAAACATCAGGAGAGGAAAAATTTCCCAAGGATCGCCTTCGATTTAGGATGTGTGCTTAGACCAATTAAAGTTGAAGAATTTAATTCACCTCCTTTTGTTTTCCACCATTGAAACAACTAACTTGTTTGTTCCAAAAATCACAACATCTAATCGTTCTGTCTGGTGAAGGGTATTCGAGCACTTCATAATGTTCTAGTTACCAATGCTCCTTAGATCCCTGTATTTTAGTTGTAAAAAAAATTAAAATTAATATTATAGTTTTATTTTTTATAAGCCAATTAGTAATGTATTTTTCCATCATATAAATGAATGATGTTTAGTATATTAGCTAACGGTTAAAATTAAAATTAATATTATAGTTTTATTTGTTATGAGCCAGTTAGTAATGTATTTTTCCATCATATGAATGAATGATGTTTAGTATATTAGCTAACGGTTAAAATTAAAATTAATATTATAGTTTTATTTGTTATAAGCCAATTAGTAATGTATGTTTCCATCATATAAATGAATGATGTTTAGTATATTAGCTAACGGTTAAAATTAAAATTAATATTATAGTTTTATTTGTTATTTGATAACCTCTAAAATGTATGGTAAGTGTAATTTGTTGCAAGGTTTTCGCAATATTAAATGTGAAGTGATTATCATGTATGGTAAGGGTTATCGTAGTTTGTGGTTATTCGATAACCTATAATATGCATTGTACATGTAAATTATAGCAAGGATATTGTGATATAAGCTGCACAGTTGTCATTATTTTACTGTGAGGTAGTTATGCGCGAGGCTAAATCAAGCCAGTATTAATGCCAGAGACATTACCCTTAACCACCCGCGAATGTTCTTGATTTTGAAAACATTGTTAATGTCCTTAAATCTGGATTTAGTTTATGCCTTGATGCCTTCATGCACTTGGGGCCTTGCAAAGATGGGCTCGTAAGGGAGGATGGATTAGACTTTGTCAAATACCCTGCTTGTTGTATCAATCGGCATAGTCTTGAATTTGATTAAAAGAACACCTCCCATGCATTACCATAATGAGTAATTTAATGAGTTATTTTTGTTTCACTGTCGCCACTGTCGTAATGTAGATAACCTTATTGACTGCAATCTTGATGGTTATTTTTTTATCTTTAGCTTAGTAGGCGTGGTCTACTCATGTCGGGTGGGATGTAGACACCTCCATGTTCCTCAGAACATTCGCCAGCCCTGAGACCTTAAATGGTTAAAGTCGATGGGAACTTCAGCTTGAGTGTTGCTTATGTGTCTTGGAGGTCCTAACCATGCAGGGTAGGATGGATGGCTAGTCAGTCTTACTTATTGCCGTTTGATCGTCATTAAACGCATGTTGTTACTGTGGTACGTCGTATGTCGTCTTGTTGTGTTCGTCTTGCTTGCGTCTTGATTGTCGTTGGGTTACTAGTTTCTACCTAAGCAGTCGGCCAGGAGCCTATCTGACCTTCTCTCTCTCCGGAGCAGAGGACTAATATTAAACGCCCTGCTTTCCTGTGCAGAATAGTAAAACTACTATTATGGATTATTCCTTATGTCTGTGGTCATTTCATGTTTGTCGTTACTTGTTGTGCGCCTTATGTCTTCTTGTTATGATCATCATGGTTGTGTCTTGTTAGTCGTTGGGTGGCGACGTAGAATCAAGTGTGTCGGTTTCTTTTCTACACGCGCGCACACACTTTAAAAAAAAAAAAAAAAAATTGCACCTGTTATCTGAGTCATTGTCGTAACGAGGAGGTCATTACATATGGTATCAGATCCGGTTTGACCCGCATCTTGGGATTCACTACGAATTTAATGGACATGATTAGATTGATTATACTATTGTTGATGGAGTTGATTGTGTGCGTGCAGGTAATCATGGATAGAGGACGTCGCGGAGGCAGACGACGGGGTGCTACAGAAGGAGGCATGACGCCTCCAGTAGCATCCACGCCTGAGGGGTCTAACCCCCAGGGAGGCGAGAAGGTTCTCAGAAAGGAGAAGATATCGGTTGGCGATGTTATTGGGATTATGAGATCCTTTCAGCGCATGTCCGAGGCTCTGATCAGCTGATTGGATAGAGACAAGGCCAGGGCGCCGGCACCCGCTGAGGTTCTGTCGTGCGCACTGGCCGTTACAGGTAGCATTCACCATGAACTCGAGAAGGTTAAATTTCCCGAGTTCTTTGGTGCCCCGGACGGCGCAGCCGCCGAGGCATGGTTGGAGAATATGGAGATGTGCTTCACACTTCACGATTATACCTCCAACATGAAGGTCTGCATGGCGTTCTTTCAACTGAAGGGGAGCTCTCTTCTATGGTGGAAGACGCTCCTGCCGCAGTTGAACATCATCGTGGAAGATGTGTCATGGGAACTGTTCAAGGAACGGTTCCGAGAGAGGTACCTTTCTGAGGAATTCATTGAGCGTCAGCTTAATGAGTTCAACGCATTACGATAGGGAGGTCGTACGATGCCTGAGTACGAGGCACGTTTTATGGAGTTGCTCTGGTATGCTCTGCACCTTAACACTGAGAAGCTCAAAGTCAATAGGTTCATGTTTGGCCTTAATGGCAGCCTGCGTGCAAAGGTTAGGATCTTGATGCCTCAAAATTTGCATGACGCTGTCAAAAAGGCCCTCATAGCAGAGGAGGAGCTTATCAGTGGGGGTTAGACCAGGACTCCAACGAGACCAGTTGGGGAGGGGTCATCTGGCACACCGCAGCATCAGACACCAGTGAGGCATACGTCAGGATATCGTGGCTTCTAGAGAGGATCCACTTTCACTACACCCAGACGACTGCTTCCTTAGCAGCGGGCACCTTATCGGGGACCATAGCACCAGCACCAGCGTCGCCCGCCGCAGCAGCAGTTTAGGCCTGTTCAGCAAAACCGACCTAGATTCCAGGACGGAGGGTCGTCATCTTCTACTTTGTGTACTAGGACTACTGGGCCAAAGAAGGGGTGTTGGACATGTGGGGAGCCACACTACCAGAGAGACTGTCCTGTGGAGAGGACCAAAGCATCCGGATCAGTCGGACCCACTACAGTGGGAGATATGAGCAAGGCCCATCGGATTCATGTAGCGGTGAATAACCGCCAGGCAGAACACTAGTCGACTGTGCTCGAGACGACAGGTACTGTCGCTGACTAGACCCTTAGTATTTTGATAGACCCAGGTGCTATTGAGAGTTTCATTTCTGGTGCAGCGCTAAAAAGGATTAAGGTAAAGGCAGTCGAACAGGATGAGTTTAGCTTCGTAGAGATGGCCTCTGGAGCCAAACAGAAGATTGGAGGAAAGGTTACGGGCTATGCCCTTAACCTGGGAGAGTTTGTCACGAGGGTCAACTTGTACGTCACGATCTTAGGATCTTATGATGTCGTGATTGGTATGGATTGGTCGGAATCGCATGAGGCGATACTCAACTGTAAGACGAAACGGTTGAGCTTGGTTGATGATGAAGGATAGAGATGTCTGATTGTAGGACGGAACCAGGGAGTTTCCCTAAGGTTTGTCTCTTCCTTACAGTTACGAAAGAGTATGTGCAAGGGGTGCAAGCTTTATGCAATCCTCGTGCTAAACGAAAAGGGAGTAGCGGAAGGTCTAGAACACCTTCCGGTGGTGAAGGAGTTTGTGGACGTGTTTCCAGAGGAGTTACCTGGGATGCCACCGGAAAGGGAATTGGAGTTTACCATAGACCTAAAACCAGGGACCGAACCGATAGCAAGATCACCTTATCGGATTTCAACCCCGAAGTTGCAAGATCTGAAAATGCAACTGAAGGAGTTGTTGGACCTGGGACTGATACGCCCTAGTGTGTCACCGTGGGGTGCACTAGTTATTTTCATACGAAATAAGGATGGATCGTGGAGGCTTTGCATTGACTACCGTCAACTGAACAAGGCTACGATCAAGAATCAATATCCCTTACCTAGAATTGATGATATGTTCGATCAAATGAAGGGTGCGGCAATGTTATCCAAGATCGATTTGCGATCAGGGTATAACCAGTTACGGATCAAGGAGGATGACGTCCCTAAGACTGCCTTTAAGACGAGATTTGGAAATTATGAGTTTACTGTTTTACCGTTTGGACTGACAAACGCCCCAGGGGTATTCATGAGTTTGATGAACGGGGTGTTCCGCGAGTACTTGGACAAGTTCGTCCGAGTATTCATTGACGATATTTTGATCTACTCTCGGGAAATGGAGGATCATGACGAGCACTTGCGCTTGGTACTACAGTGTATGTGAGAGCACAAATTATATGGGAAGTTGTCCAAATGCTCTTTTTATCAATCTAGGATTCACTACTTAGGGCATGTCATCTCTGGCGAAGGTATCGTCGTGGATCCAGCCAAGGTTGAGGCTATTATGGATTGGCCTGCACTGACGAATGTCACAGAAGTGCATAGTTTTATGGGTTTAGCAGGATACTATCGATGGTTTGTGGAGGTATTTTCAAAGATAGCAAATCCGATCACGGAATTGCAGAAGAAAAAAAAGAAGTTTGTTTGGACCGAGAAATGCGCGGAAGCATTTCGGAGGCTTAAGGAGTTGTTGATGACAGCGTCGATACTAAGGGTCCCTGACATGGATGCAAACTTCTTGGTATGCACTGACGCATCCAAGGAAGGTTTAGGCGGAGTCTTGATGCAAGATGGACGAGTGGTTGCTTACATTTCGAGGAAACTAAGAAGGCATGAGGAAAACTACGCGATGCATGATTTGGAGTTATTGTATATGCCTTGAAGGTATGGAGACACTACCTTGTTGGAAGAAAATTTGAATTAAAGACGGATCATTGTGGACTACAACACATTTTTAGGCAAGGCGACTTGAACGCGTGACAACGGCGTTGGTCGGAATTTCTTAGCGAGTACGACTTCGAGATTACTTACATAAAGGGAACAGTGAACCGAGTGGCAGATGCCTTGAGTCGGAGGCCACGTATATTTTCGTTGTTACCTCTTCAGACAAATCTACGTGAGAAGATTCTCACTTTACAGCGTGATGATGACTGGTACAAAGAAGTCGAGGATTTTATCGGACAAAACACAATGATGGTACAATGATATGAGGTATATTCATTTGATAGCAATGGTTTATTGAGGTTTAGAAGTCGGATTTACGTACCGCCAAATGACGAGTTGAGGATGTTGATCCCGAGCGAGGATCATAGAGAAGTTTACATGGCGCACCCAGGAGTCACGAAGATGAGGGAAGACCTTAAACCTTTATTCTTCTGGAAGGGAATGAAGGCTGACATATTCAACTATGTGGCCAGATGTCTAGAGTGTCAGCAGGTAAAAGCTGAACATAGACACCCGTCAGGATTACGTCAACCACGTGCCATTCTGGAATCGAAATGGGAAGTTATTTCGATGGATTTTATTGTTGGATTTCCACTAACGGCAAGGAGAAACGACTCAATTTTTGTAGTAGTAGACACTCTTAGGAAGAGTGCTCACTTTATTCCTGTGCATACGACGTATCAGGCACCTGACATAGCGAGAATTTTCATTAGTGAGATTGTGAGGCTGCATGGCATGTTGAAGAATATTATATCTGATCGAGGATCGGTGTTTACTGGACGAGTTTCCAAGAGGCCTTGGGAACCCAACTTAATTTTAGTACTGCGTATCACCCAAAGACTAACGGATACACCGAACGAATGAACCAAACCTTGGAAGACATGTTGCGCATGTACGTGATGGACCAACAGAAGCATTGGGAGGAATTCTTGCCTCTAGTAGAGTTCTCTTACAACAACAGTTACCAGAGCACCATTAAGATGGCGTCTTTTGAGTTTCTTTATGGGCGACCATGTCGGACGCCCTTGAGTTGGTATTGGCTTGAGGATAGGGTCCTGGTGGGACCAGAAGCGATCCAAGAAATGGAAGAGCAAATGCAAACCATAAGATAAAGGATAAAAGAAGCGCGGGATCGATAGAAGAGTTATGTCGATGAGCACCGAGTCGACCGTAGTTACGAGGTCGGTGATCGAATCTTCTTGCGGGTTAAACCGCATAAGAGTTCGATCAAGTTTGGAATTGGAGCTAAACTCTCTCCTAGGTTCGTGGGACCTTTCGAGATTGTTGAGAGAAAGGGGCCTGTGGCCTATCGACTAGCCTTGCCTGATTCTTTGAGGCATATGCACGATGTTTTTCATGTATCTGTTCTGAGACATTATATTAGTGATCCTACACACGTGATTGACATGAGTTCCTTGCAGGTATCAGACGAGGGAGCACTCACAGCTGAGCTAGTCCGCATCTTAGATCATCGCGTTCGACAGTTACAACGTCGAACGGTAGATCAGGTCAAGGTCCAGTGGGACAGTTATAGTCCGCACTCAGCGACCTGGGAGGACGCATATGATATGCATCAGCAGTTTCCATTTTTGTTTGATAGATAGAATTATGATACTGTGGTAATTTTATTTCGGCATTTATACTGAGAAACTTCGGGACGAAGTTTAGACCAAGAGGAGGTGTATGTAACATACCGCTCTGGTGCACTGAGAAAACTTATTCTTTGAGGACACTTGCTCGCAAGTGATCTAGAATTTTATGATGTTAAACCATTTATCCTTGATTATGATGTGTTTTGATAGATGACATGATGTGTTTACTACTTTGATGTAGACAGGTGTTGTTGACTCAGTTTCATTGAGAGTTCATGGTTTCAGACCTTGAGGATGCAAAGGCATCGGTGGAACACCTTGGACTCCGGATTGAGTCAGGGAGTGTGCTATTTGGGTTGATTTATTTTCTATGATATTTCATTGATTTGATGATATGATGTTGACATGTTCTGACACGATTGTTGATGATGCAGGCTGATGATAGCTTGCCGACCAGACTCACATATGGAGTAAAGGGGCCA
>ML778720.1:203927-232243 GCA_009831015.1 Picea engelmannii
GGGAATAATAAAAATAGGGAAATGAGCCTTTTAATAAATTAAAGAAAATTTTTTTGGAGAAACGTAGGGGATGAGTGACACTTGTAAGACAGAGAATTTTTAGAGGGTTTTCATTAAAACTTAAATTAAATGTGATTTAGGGCAAGGGTGGGTCTCAAAACTCTATAAAAGAAAGGGAAGAGGAGGAAGGAGGGGATCGGTTGTGAGAGTAACATTATGCTGCCAATTTGTGGCTAGACTGATTGCTTGTGAGGAATTGGGAATTTCTCAGCTTGTATTGGAGTGGTAGCTCAGCCTTGTGAGGCGAGCTGGGAAGCTAGGCATACCTTTTCTACTGTGTGTGGCCCCTTTGTGGCTCGGGGGGCTAAGGGGGAAGCAGAGTACCCCTAGCGATTGGTTGGGAGGTACTGGTGTAGTCTCTACTGTTGGCGAGCAGGAGCGGCACGGAGCGCGGACAACACTGGAGGACGGCATTGAGGCAACGGTATGGTTTGTTTTTAATTTGGTAGAATAGGATGCATTATGATATATGCTGGTCTCAAAATAATTGTTGTGATTGGATTTAATGGCTGTCATGTTTTTCTACTCGGTGATTATAAGTGTAGCTGCTGCAACTGCTATTTTATTTAAAAATTCTCTCGTGATAAGTAGTGTGGTTGAAATCATGTACAAATTTATATTCTATGGGTTTTAGGGGAATAACTTACAACTAATAAGCTATTGTAGGACCTCATGTAAAAATATATATATATATATGGAATTTACCCTGTTACTTACCTCGGCTATGTGTGAGATAACAAGAATTCTTACCGCTATCACTTACCTCAGTTAATAAGCTACTTACCTTCGTAATTGTGAGATGATAATTTTTTTTTACTGCTTTTTCTCATTCTAATTGTTCCTATATCCGTTGGTGCCCAGTGTAAATGAGTTCACGCGATTGATCCTATGACCCTGGCTAGGAACATCCAGACCCTTTTTTTGTAAATTTTCAGGATACTTAAAACCTTGCATGTCTTCTATAATGGTTAAGTTGTTGGGAGTTTCGGGTTCAGGACTGTCGCTACTAGAAGTAGCGTGCTCGTTTTTAACTTTAGTATCTCATAGCGGGCTACGATTGTTGAAGCTTTGGCAATGTCGTTAATCACTTAAACTACATATGGACATCCTTCATATTCATTGACCTTGTTTAATGATTTAAACAGTATATTACTGTACCTATCTAGACAATTAGATGCATTGTATCATACAAGCCGAGACACTGGAGGATGGCCTCCTCTGCCAGTATGGTTTCCCCTATGGAAGGTAACCCATACTGGATCCAATGATCTGCGTAGAGCATCGAAAGTCAACCAGATTTTCAGTAGGTATCAATATACAGAATCGGTGTGACACACACCAGGAACTACACACAGTGAGCACGCAGATTTCGGCAGCGTGAATAATGCCCGGACAACTGAATAGGCCATGAAATTGGAACAGTTTATTAATTGCACTACGCTAAAGCATTTTTAAAATGGAAATCGAACACCATAATTAACAGCAATTTCGCATAAGAGCCCTTTCGATGAACACCCAAAAAGGAACAGGAAATTTTTCTCCAGCAAGGTTTCTCTTCATTATCCCTTACAGAAACGTCGAGCATTTACTTCCAGCCTGAACTGGATCGTAAATCTTTAAATCCGCCCCTGCATGATGAGTTGTGCTCGTTTGACCCTCTGCAACTGTTGGGCGCACCTCTGTATAGTTGTTGCGCCCTCCCTCTACGACTGTTAATTTTCCCTTCCAGCCCCTGCCAGCTGTGAGAAGCTCATATTCCATTTGCCCCTGCATTTTTGGTCTATGAATCAAATACAAAACCCCCAGGAAACCGCGTGATGTACGACCGTGACAGTCATTCCCAGATTCGGTTAGGTCAACCTGCCATCGCTTCACGTTTTCTAGAAAGCCTGCAACAATTGTCGTTACAACTTTATGGCTTGCAACCACCACCGTCAGTCGACTCAGTTCAAACATCGGGAGAGGACAAATTTCCCAAGGATCGCTTTCGATTTAGGATGCGTTCTTCGACCAATTAAAATTGAATAATTTAATTCACCTCCTTTTGTTTTCCACCGTTGAAACAACTAACTCGTTTGTTCCAAAAATCAAAACATCTAATCATTTTGTCTGGTGAAGGGTATTTGAGCACTTCATAATGTTCTAGTTACCAATGCTCCTTAGATCCCTGTATTTTAGTTGTAAAAAAAATTAAAATTAATATTATAGTTTTATTTGTTATAAGCCAATTAGTAATGTATTTTTCCATCATATAAATGAATGATGTTTAGTATATTAGCTAACAGTTAAAATTAAAATTAATATTATAGTTTTATTTGTTTTGAGCCAGTTAGTAATGTATTTTTCCATCATATGAATGAATGATGTTTAGTATATTAGCTAACGGTTAAAATTAAAATTAATATTATAGTTTTATTTGTTATAATCCAATTAGTAATGTATTTTTCCATCATATAAATGAATGATATTTAGTATATTAGCTAACGGTTAAAATTAAAATTAATATTATAGTTTTATTTGTTATTTGATAACCTCTAAAATGTATGGTAAGTGTTATTTGTTGCAAGGTTTTTGCAATATAAAATGTGAAGTGATTATCATGTATGGTAAAGGTTATCGTAGTTTGTGGTTATTCAATAACCTATAATATGCATTGTACATGTAAATTATAGCAAGGATATTGTGATATAAGTTGCACAGTTGTCATTATTTTACTGTGAGGTAGTTATGCGCGAGGCTAAATCAAGCCAGTATTAATGCGAGAGACATTACCCTTAACCACCCGCAAATGGTCTTGATTTTGAAAACATTGTTAATGTCCTTAAATCTGGATTTAGTTTATGCCTTGATGCCTTCATGCACTTGGGGCCTTGCGAAGATGGGCTCGTAAGGGAGGATGGATTAGACTCTGTCAAATACCGTGCTTGTTGTATCAATTGGCATAGTATTGAATTTGATTAAAACAACACCTCCCATGCATTATCGTAATGAGTAATTTAATGAGTTATTTTTGTTTCACTGTCGCCACTGTCGTAATGTAGATAACCTTATTGACTGCAATCTTGATGGTTATGTTTTTATCTTTAGCTTAGTAGGCGTGGTCTGCTCATGTCGGGCGGGATGTAGACACCTCCATGTTCCTCAGAACATTCTCCAACCCTAAGACCTTAAATGGTTAAAATCGATGGGAACTTGGGCTTGAGTGTTGCTTATGTGTCTTGGAGGTCCCAACCATGCAGGGTAGGATGGATGGGTAGTCAGTCTTACTTATTGTCATTTGATCATCATTAAACACATGTTGTTACTGTGGTACGTCGTATGTCGTCTTGTTGTGTTCGTCTTGATCGTCGTTGGGTTACTAGTTTCTGCCTGAGCAGTCGGCCAGGAGCCTATCTGACCTTCTCTCTCTCCGGAGCAGAGGACTAAGATTAAACTATTCTGCTTTCCTGTGCAGAATAGTAAAACTACTATTATGGATTCTTCCTTATGTATGTGGTCGTTTCATGTTTGTCATTACTTGTTATGTGCCTTATGTCTTCTTTTTGTGATCATCGTGGTTGCATCTTGTTAGTCATTGGGTGGCGACGTAGAATCAAGTGTGTCGGTTTCCTTTCTACACACGCGCACACACTTCAAAAAAAAAAAAAATGCACCTGTTATCTGAGTCGTTGTCGTAACGAGGAGGCCGTTACATTTATGCATGTGTATTTAAATTGGATTTCAAGTGGATGCATGTGAAATTTATATATTATTTTTATATATAAAGTGTTGTTAAGGATTTTTGTTTTTGAAGTTTTCTCTTAAGAAAGCTGAGAGTCAAGATTAAGATGGATTGGTGGTATCCGAAGGTAGAGCGACAGAAAGTTGCATATCCTTAGTGATCTACTTGCAGAGACTAAATTGCAGCGATGGCGAATCCGCTGGCAGAGACCTACCTCAATGAAGCCAACAATTTAGATGGCTCGAACTTCATTAACTGGAAATTCAAGATGCAAACGTTCATGGAGGGCTATGGTATCTAGAACATTGCGAAGGGAACTGAACTGAAACCTGATGCGGCTACCAGTGCGATAGCAACACAGATCCAAGACTGGGAGAAGCACGAAAACAAGGCAAAGGTATTGTTGCTCATGTCAGTTAAAGATAGCATAATTCCACATATTAGAGACGCTACAACTTCTGCTGCAACATGGACACCTCTTAAAGCATTGTATGAAACTAGGAACACAAATCGCATTTTTTTTTTGAAAACTAAATTGCTAGGCATTAAGATGGATGGAAATGAATCTGTTAGTTCATTTTTGGGTCTTATTAAAGAGGTGAAATACAAGCTAGTAAATATATGGGTACCTGTTTCCAGCACTGATATGGTCACTATTACCTTAAATGGAATGCTAGAAGATTATCATATGTTCATAACAAGTCTTGCAACAAGGGATAAACCTCCTATGTTTGAAGAACTGACAGGTATTTTGCTGTAAGAGGAAGAGAGGCACGGGAATATGAAGCCTCTGAGTAAATATTTGGCACTGTGGTCAAATAATAGATCTGCGAGAGGGAGATTAGGAGTAAGAGGCAGAGGAGGTAGTTCATGGCAAAGAGGCGGGTCATGGAAGAGAGGAAGTTCATCGCAGAGAAGACAATCTCCAAATCAAGGTATGCAATCTGACAGGAATGAGTCAAAGGGTTATTTTTATTATGGTCGATCTGGACATATTGTTAAAGATTGTCATAATAAGAAAAGTGATGAGGCTAGGAATAAACGTAGAACACATTCGGGTCATTATGCAGAAAAATATTCAAATCAAGATCTCAGATTATTTATTGCTAGTGATGATATTGATGAACCCCCGAATTTTGACTCACGGGACCTTAGGCTGTTTGTGTCTAACGCTGCTTTATCAGCTGAAATGGATGATTTTGATGCCTAGTTTGTGGATTTTGGAGCATCAGTACATATGACTTGTAATAAAAATTGGTATGCTAATTTTAAAGAAACACATAATGGTGCCAGCATATATCTTGGAGATGACCGCACTCATCAGATCAAGGGATATGGAGACATTCCTATGACATTTCCGAATGGTATTGTTCGTCACATTCGCAATGTGGTGTATGTGCCAAGAATAAAGAAAATTTTTATCTCTGTGTCCACCATTATAGATCAGAACTTGAAGGTTGAATTCTTCAAGAATTATTGCATAGTGAAGGATCTGTTGGACCACTTCCAAACTGTTGCAATGGGAGTCAAAGTAGGAGGTTTATACAAACTTGATGTTACCAGCAAAGCACATCATGCACTGAATTCTACCACTATGCCAATAGAGATTCTTTGGCATCAAAGGTATGGACACATCAATCATCCTGATTTATTGTTATCACAGAAAAAGAATTTGGTTGAAGGAATTCCCATGTTAAAGAATGAGAAGGTTGCTTGTGATGGATGTGCATTAGGAAAGACACACAAAGATGAATTCTCCTCTAATCCTGATAAGAAAAAGAGAGATGTGTTAGATTTTGTGCATACTGATGTTTGTGGGCCTATGCAGACGAGGTCTTTAGGAGGTGCATTTTACTTTCTATTATTTATTGATGATTGCACGAGATACACATGGGTTTACTTCCTTGGACAAAAGAGTGATGTTTTTGAGTACTTTAAGGAATTCAGAACCATGGTGGAAAAGAAGACAGGAAAATCCATCAAAATCCTCCATTGAGATCAAGGGGGAGAGTATAAATCATGGGATTTCAACAAATATTGCAAATATAATGAAATAGTACAGCAGTTTACAATACCTCACACTCCACAGCAAAACGGAGTTGCTGAAAGGAAAAACAGAACTTTGGTAGAGTGTGCACGCAGTATGATGAAAGGTAAGAATATCTCAAATGCATTTTGGGTTGAAGCCATAAATACTACAGTTTATTTAAAGAATAGAAGTCCAACAAGGTGTCTTGATAATGTTACTCCTTTCAAAGCCTTGTATGGTTCCAAACCTGTAGTTAATAATTTGAAAGTATTTGGGTGTAAGGATTTTGCACATATTCCAAAAGAGAATAGGAGGAAATTGGATGCTAAAGCCATTAAATGTATTTTCATTGGGTACTGTTCTCAATTTAAAGCATACAAAATGTTTGATCTTGCTACTCACAAAGTATTTGCAAGTAGAGATGTACTTTTCCATGACCATGAAGCAGGAAATCATGAAGACAATAGTCATGAGGAATGGTAGAGACTTCTTGATGAAGGAGTTAAAAAAGAGCAGCAGCAGCATCAACAACCCTCACAGTAACAACCATCCCCACGGCGACATCAACAACAAGAAGGACTCAGTGATATGGACAATTCAAGCAGTCACAGTTCACCTAGAGGTGAAGACATATCTTCACAAAGTGGGGAGGAAGATAATCAGTTGAGAATATCTTCAAGACAGATTCGTCTTCCTGAGAGGTATAAATACTATGCCCTAATGAGTAGCATTTCAAATGTCATAGAACCCATGAGTTTTGATGAAGCTAAAGAACATGATGAATGGAGAAATGCAATGGAGGAAGAATATGAATCTATAATGAAAAACAATACTTGGGAATTGACTAAGTTTCCTAAACATAAGAATCCCATTGGATGCAAATAGATATACAAACCCAAGTTTAAATCAGATGGTAGTATAGATAAGTATAAGGCTAGACTGGTGGCAAAGGGGTATTCACAAATAGAAGGTATTGATTATGCTGAAACATTTGCACCAGTAGCTAAATTGAATACTATCAGAATGTTAATTGCTTTAGCTACAAAGTACCATTGGAAGCTGCATCAGTTAGATGTTAAATCTACATTTTTGAATGGTGAGTTAAAGGAAGAGGTTTACCTTAACCTTAAGGGTTTGCTGAAAAGGGGCAAGAACACTTAGTGTGTACGTTAAAGAAAACATTGTATGGACTAAAACGGGCACCTAGGTCATGGTATGAGAAGATAGACTCTTTCTTTCTTCAACAGGGTTTTATGCGGAGCAAAAGTGATCCAAATCTGTATACCAAATTTGATGAATAGGGGTATATAGTATTGATTTCATTATATGTTGATGATTTAATAATTACAGGAAATGTAGAGAAGTTAATTGATGAAATCAAGGAGCAATTATCAAAGGTATTAGAAATGAAAGATCTTGGTGAGTTACATTACTGCCTAGGTCTTGAAGTTTGGAGAAATGCAAGCCAAAATTTTGTTTTTCAAAGTAAGTATATCGGAGAAATACTTAAGAGATTTAAAATGGATCAGTGTAAATCTTCTACTGTTCCCATGCAACAGAATGTGAAACTTTCTTGTGATGATGGTTCGAAGGAGGTGAATAGCACTGTGTATAGATAGATGGTGGGTAGTCTGAATTATATCACCACAACCAAACCTGATATTTCATATTTTGTGAGTGTGTTAAGTCAGTTCATGGTGAAACCTCATGAAAGCCATTGGAATGAAGCAAAGACAGTACTCAGGTATCTAAAAGGTACACTTGATTATGGTATTAAATATATTGATGCATCTGATGTTGAGTTGACAGGTTATTCATATTCTGATTGGGTTGGCAATATGGATGATCGAAGATAAACCATTGGATATGAATTCAACATTGGATCCGGGGTTGTTTCATGGAGCAGTAAAAAGAAACCTATTGTATCTTTCTCTTCTACTAAAGAAGAATATAAAACCATGTGTGCAATAACTTCTGAATCTATTTGGTTAAGAAGACTTCTTCAAGATGTTGGACAAGAATGAAATGAACCTACAATGATCAGATGTGATAATCAAAGTTCAATAAATATTTCGAAGAATCTGATTTTTCATGCAAGGACAAAGTATGTTGAATCTCAGTATCATTTTTTTCGAGAAAAGTTGCAGTCAAATGAAATAACTTTTGTGTATTGTAATACTAGTGAAAATGCTACTAATAATTTCACTAAGCCTCTTGGAAAGATTAAGTTTGAGTTGTTTAGGGAGATGTTAGGTGTAGAAGTCAATCCATTCTCCATTAAGGGGGAGACTTGGAAATAATGGAGTAAGCGCTAGTTGTAAGCGCCAGTTGTAAGCACTAGTTATAAGCTTTAGTTGTGAGAGTCAGGTGTAGGCGTGTTAAGAGTTAGTTCTTAGTTAAGAGTCTAGTTGTCTTTGGTTTGCATGTAACCGACTCGGTCGAGTCTTTTCCTATATAAGGATGTAATCTGTCTTCATTGAATAATGTGAGAAGTGAGCGTAGCCTCACCGTATGTTTGTTTCATATATTTTATCTCTTCCTGGGTTCCAAAAGCCTCTTTTGTTTGGGGTTGAGAGATTTTGCAGGCTCGGATTTTTTATGAAATAAGAAAAGAAATCATCTTGTCTCTCTATTTTACCTAGCTTTCTTGGCTTATTTTTAGCTTAAATTTTTAATAAAAATGAATTAACCGTGGAAAATATATAAAAGAAAACCTAGTTTTTTATGCTAGTTAGGTCTCTTTCTTTCTTTGCATTGCTTTTCATTGTTATTTGAAAAAGAAAAGGAATTAGCATAGGGTTGTGTTTTCTTCTCATATTGAAATCATTTCAAAAGAAAAATGAGAAAGAAAATCCTTTCATTTTCTCTTTTGTTTCACTCAAAAGTTGCATTGCGCATTTTTCATTGAAAGGATAAATTGCATCTTTAGGGTTGAAGGATTGTTCATGCTTTTTCTTCCTTGAAATTCTTTTCATTTGAAGGATTAGTGTAGATTTTTCTTTTCCAGTTTTCTAATTAGGTTCTTTTTCACAAGAGTCTCAAACAACATAATTTTCACTTCCATTCCTTGAGTAAAAAAACCCCTAAAATGAATGCGCTAATCTAAAATATATTAGTAACACTTTTTCTAGGGTTCAAAAATAGCTTAGGATAGGGCCTTAGATTAGGTGTGGAGAGGTAAAATCCCTAATTCCAACAAAAACTTAACTAAGGTGTCTATGCTAGGCTGTGAAAAATCCACCTTATAATTACTCAATCCGGGAAGCTCCTCTCACACATGAGTCAAACATGAGGCCACGTGGAGGATAGTGATGGAGATATCCACTCTTGATCCTGACAAATCATTTGGGAGAGTTTTTATTGGGGGTGAATCATGTAGTGTTACTGGCCCAAATTGTGTCAGACCTCTGAGACACTTGGATACGTCCAAGGTACTCTAAGAGTGATTATGGCCCTATTGCATTTCAGGCCTCAAGAGGATTTTCAAGCTTAGTTACCCTGCCCATACACTTTCCCGACTGTCGACTGTACCCCCTAGTTGTTGATTACAATTTGGTGGCCTAGTTTCCATTATATAGGTTGGCACACCAGTGACTGCAAGGGGTGTATCAAGGTACTTTATTTAGACTATGTACTCTATGGGAGACACCCGAAGGGACCATCATTTGGAGGTCTGGGCAATTGTTTATCATGGTCAGTCACTTTCCTTTGTGAATGATTTCGATGATCATGACTTCATCTCCTTGGGTCAGAAGCATTCAAAAGAGTATCTTGTTTGGTTTGCATCTTTTTAGGATTTTTTTCTTAGTGGTGTGCTCTGTGCTCCCTAGTTTTCCATAGTAATTTAATCAGTCATTTCTTTGGGTCTCTGACCTAAGGTGGTAGATCATCCACTCCATCAGTCGTGAGGAATTTTAGGTCTTCCACATAGAAACATGGATCCTCCTCATTACATGTGTTGTTTTTTATAACACTGGTGCACGTGAGTCAATGTGTGATACTTTTACGTACTTGAACAATCCAACAAAGGGAGAACCTATGCATAAGATATTGATGGAAAATGTTATTGATGATACCAACCAAGGAACCCCTTCGCAAGGGGATTCTTGTGATTTTCCTTTCTTTGGAATTGTTGGTGTCCCTTTGATGGCCACGTTGTACATTCCTGGTTTGAATGTGGGACGACTGGTTTGGTTGGGTACCATTCCAAATTTCCCGAATTCTCTTGAAGATTCTAAGTAAATCACATTATCTCATGGGAATCATGTTGATGTTCCTTCATCAACAAAGTCTTCTCCTCCTGTTTCTACCTTATCTACTGAAAGTATAGCTAGTATTAACCAAAATTCTAAGTGAGATAGAAAGAGGAATAATAGGAAGAAGAAAACACCAACCTCTGTGAGTCATGTTGGAGATAGGTCATCAACCTCTGCAAGTCATGTTGAAGACCAAAACCCAGCCTATGCAATTCATGTTGGAGGGAAACAACCAACCTCTACTAATCATGTTGGAGAATTGTCAATAACCTCTATGAGTCATGTTGGCGGAAAGCACCCAACCTCTATAAGTCATGCTAGGGGGAAAAGTCCAATCACTTCTAGTCATACTGGAGATAGGTCTGTATCCTCTGCAAGTCATGTTATCAACCAATCACCAACCTATGAAAATCATGTTGGAGATGTGCAACCAACCACTGTAAGTCATGCTAGGGGCACGAACCTCGTTCCTATGATTCATATTAGAGTTCAACAACCATCTTCTTCTAGTCATGTTGGATATTTGTCACCAAGCTCTGTGAGTCATGATAAGGACAAGAAACCATACACTTCTAATCATGTTGGGGGCATTGATTATGTTGAGAAACCTAGATGGATAGGACATATGCCTAAGTTCCCTTGTAGTCTTTGCAAGGGAGATCACCTTACTCATTTATGCCTTGGACTTCCATAGGCACAAAGACTGTGGTCCTTGTCTGCAATCTCTTCTAATTCAGATTCTTATGAGGTTTCCTCACAATCTATTCATCCTTTGGTTGGTGAAGTGGTCATGTTGATGCAATGTTCAGCTGACTCCACTCCTCTTTTGGGGGGTGATGCACCTTCAGAACATGTTGTCTCACATCCTATTCAACCAATGGTTGAGGAAGTGTTTGTTCTGATGAAATCTTCGGCTAATCCCACTCTTCTCTTGGAGAGTTTTGATTCTACCAAAGTGATCACACCGATGCAATATTTGGCTAATCCCACTCTTTTGATCAACAATGTTGATTCTACCAAAGTGGCCATGCCGATGAAATATTTGGCTGATACCACTCATATGATGAGGAGTGATGTGTCTACCAACTATGTTCTTAGAATTTGCAGGTCAGTACTTTCAGAACAACGGGGCATTCCACTCACTTCAAGAACACCCTCTCCAAGTCCTAGGATGGTTTCCTTTGATTAGAATGACCTTGTTGAGGTGCGTCTTCCTTATTTTGCACCCTTTCAAATAAGGGTTCAAGTTAATTCAAAATAATTTTACCAATGTATTGTAGATAAAGGAGCCTCTACAATTATTTTATCCTCCTCGGCTTGGCAAGCCTTGGGATCTCCCAAGATTGTTTCAACTTCACATGAGTTGTTGGATTTTGATAGATGTCCTATTGAATATTTGGGGATTCTTCCTCAGTTTCATATCTCGTTAGGTGGGAAGATTGTCATTTTCGATGTTGTAGTGGGGTAAGGCCCGTTAGATTTCAATATGCTTCTTAGGCATGATTATGTATATGCTATGAATTTTTTGGTGTCTACGCTCTTCTGGGTGATGTATTTCCCTTACAATGGAAGCATTGTCACTATCGACCAGTTGGCATATGATAATCACCATCCTAATTAGACATTAGTTCATGTTTCCCATTTATATGTTCCTGGTGTTCGTGTAGAATCTACCCCATCACGGGTTAATTATGTGGCGTATTATGCTCGATGTTCAATTTCTTATGAGAAGGAACCTATGAAATTATGTTTTCCTTCTCGAGACATGGTCTCAAAAATTTATCAGTCATTTTATCCAATGGAGGCATGGGAGCGCTTTCTTCCCCCTCTTGGTCTGAGTGGTCTTGATTATTCTTTTGAGTCTTATCTCACTGTTTGTATATCCTCAAACATGTGTGTTTATGATTCTTCATTGATAGAATCTATCGATCCTTGCCAGAACCTCCATCATCATATGGAATATGGTCAGTTTGTTTCTCCCTTTGATATTGTCGACCCTCCTCATTCAGGTGATTTCTTGGATATTGAATTACCTTCTGATGAGGTTATTCTTGAATCAATGACTATGGTTTCTATACCGTGGGAAGACTTACATCATGGTTTGTGTTTTCTTCCCTTTTGGGAGAATTTCTAGGTTGACTATCGAAAAGACTCTTGGTCAAATAATAGCGACAGGATCTACTTGAAATACTACCACACATCAATCGTAAGGTTATGCGGTGCCTTGGACCATATTATATAGTCAAGGTTTGTTTTTTTCAATTTTTGTATTCAATAAAACCTCTTGTTTTCCAAAGTTTCTATCTATATTAGATTTATTAACTTATGGATGAGTGTTATTGGTATTATATGTAGGATATTGGAGACCTTTTTTCTTTGAATTTTGTTCATCGTATCGATCTGTTCTGACAGGTATTGTCCTTGGAAATGGCATATAGGTTAGATTTTTCCCTAATTTAATTTTTTCATTATTCATTTACTGGTTCATTTGGCCTTAAGATTGACCCCACTGAATTGGGACACTAACCTTCCTTGTTGATTAGTGTGTCGTACTTTATGTGGTAGAGCCTTCCTTCCATGGGAATCCTAGTTAGAGCTTTGTTTTCCATTTGGTTCCCATGCCAAAGTACTTCATACGCATGGGAGTCTTGTTTAATCCCACCATGACTTTGTGTTGAAGCCTCATCCTTCTTCTTCATTATTTTTCTAGCCTATACCTGAGGGACTCCCTATGAGCAAGGTTTTTTGTCTTTCAGGATCACTTAAACTTTGAAAGAAACATATAACAAGAGATCATTTATTATTTTGGGTCTCGCTTGGATTACTTGTGAAAATAAGCCCCCCTAGAGTCTTCTTTAAGCCCTTTTCAGACTCTCTAAAATTGAAAATATTTCCAAGTGACCTTTTCGCCCTTAACACTCGCCAAAATAAAATTTGAAGGCACATTTGTCCAGTGGTAGTTTACCCATTTTTCAGTCCAAACAATTAATTTATGAATAAAGGTATTCCCTGGGATATTTGGTTCACTAGGAGAGTATTATCAGGGATAATTTTCACCCTTTTTCATGCCTAAGGGACTAAATTTTCGAAAAAGGGATATTCTCCTTGGTTTTGGTTTATCTCTTTTCTGGGCCTTGGAGATTACTTACGAGAAAGGAACCCCCTCAGAGTCCATAGTTAATCTCTTTTCAGACTCCCTAAATATTAAAATATCGTCGAGTGACTTTGTTTCTTTCACACTCGTTAATTGGTCCAGAAAGAACATTTATTTTCCAGAAGTTTAACCCTTTTTTCCGATCAATAGATTATCTAGGAAAAGGTATGCCTCAGGAGATATGTCTCACCGAGAGAGTTCTCCTAAGTTATATTTTATACCTTTTTTGGCTAAGGATACTAAACTCAGAAAAAGGATGTGACTCCATAGTTAGCTCTTTTCAGACTCTTTAAAATTAAAAATATAGCCAAGTGATCTTGTCTCTGTCACACTCATTAAAATGGTTTCAAAGAGACGTCCTCTCGATATAAGTTTAACTCTTTTTCGAACTGACTCCACTAGTTACGAAAAATGAAATCCCTGGATTCTTATTTTAGTATTTTTCAGACTCTCTAAACATGAAAAAACATCGAGCTTACCTTCTCTAGGCTCGTAAAACTTAACATGGAAGGAGTCTTGTTGTGTCACACTTAATCGCATCATGTGTCTCATCCTTTCTTCTTTGACCTAATGCTAGCTCCATGTTTCTATTCAATTGAACCTTCAAAGAATTACTTAAATGCAATCCTTGTAACACTTTTTCCCTTGCGATCTGACACCTTGACCCATGGAGGAATTTACCCGAGTGTCCTTACCCTACACATGTCTCTTTGCACTCAACATCAGTGTGTTCCATGAGCTTGGAAATAGTTTTCTTTCCCACAACACTCATTCCTCATTTGTAACCTAGCACTCATTTATTCTTTTTCAATATCGTTAAAAATTTGAAAAAGACAAAAAAATCAAATATTCCTAAAAGAGGGGAGAGGGATATACAATTTGTTTTACAGAAAGATAGTTGCCCTTGGAAAAATCAAATCCTTTCATTTGTTCACCAAGAATTGGTATTTAGTATGACCTTAGGAATATATTCTCGTTACATAGAGTTGCATCCTCCTCCATTTGGTTACTCTTCCAAAAATATGGAGAGTTTGTGGTGCCTCTTGTATCACATACTTATGTCAATTTTCAGCTACCTTAGTCTCATCATTCTGTTGTTCTTTTTTCCAAGGGAAGTCTCATCCATTATAAGTTGTCCATTCTACAGTTTATCTCTTGACTTTCATGAGTCGTCCATCCCAAGAATCTAATAAAGTTCGGATTCAATTTCAATGAAGTTCTATGCATGATGATCGAGATCCTCCAATCTTTCCTTGACGACATGTCGAAGACCTCAGGGTAGCACGTTTTACACTCCTATTGTACTCCTACCTGAGTTTTGAAGATATTGAATTTTTTATTCAAGCTATCAAGTCCTCGTCTGTAACAGCCCCGCTATTACGCCCATCAAGCATCACACAACAGGTACAATTTTTTTATTTTCAATAGGAAATAATCATCAATTAAATATGACGGAAGGGTAATCAAAAGTATAGATCATCATCTACCAACATTAAATTCAAGGCGTGAGACTAAACAATTTCATAAGGGATTCAACATCACATGAAGTTTCAAGATGCCAAAATTTCTAATAATGGATCGACATCACATAAATTCCAGTTACTAAATCCAACGTGCATTGACATAAGACAAGGCGCTACATAATAGACTTTATTATATCATGCAAGAGTACAACAATACTAGAATCAAGCACATGTCAACGCTCTTAATGGTGTCAGATAAAAATAGTTACCCAACTAATCATATATCGACATAGGTATTGTGCATTACTCACATACATTAAGTCAATTATCGGCATAAAAATATTCAAGGCGCGCAAGAAATTTAATCATCTAATTTATCACTCTTCATCATTATTCAAGCACCAGGAGAATCCATGGTTGGTTCCTTGATTCATCACACATAAATAATTAATTTGAACAATTAACAACTTTTAAGTTGAACATTAAATAAATGTGTGTTGAACATTAATAAAACTTAATTGCTTCCTGAATAAACTTTCAGTTGAGCATTAAAGGACATTCAATTGATCATTCCTTGAACATTCAGTTGAACCTATGATTCAGTTCAAAAATTCATTATTCGGGACTTTAGAGGGTTTTGTATAAGGAACCTCTGAATCCCAAAGTTTTGAATTCACGAAGCACCGGAGAGACGTGGCATGTTGACGTCACCTAGGGTGACATGAACACACTTGATGTTTGCCATGCATCATCTTGTTTCATGATTTTCAAGGACATTTTGTGCTAGTTAGAGCTTGACATGTGTCACCCATTATATTGGGCCACATGTCGTCTCTACATTTATGCCACGCAGCAACCCCCCTGGTGTGTGATTGTTGACAAGATTTCAGGAGTTCTCCAATTCGGCATTGAGGGGAACATGAGTATGTTGATGCAAGAACCCCTATTGCGCGAAGATCCATAGAGCTTCTCCGAGAATTCTCAAGTTCGGTGTTCGAAGGAAATGGTGTGTGGAGTAGTTATAACTTCTGAAGCCTGAAGTTCCAAAGTTCTGAAGGTTCGAAGTAGCAAAGCCTTGGAGCTCTGAAGATGTACCATGCAAGAGTTCGTTGGTTCGGCGTTTGGAAGAAATAAGGCATGAAGTAGTAAGATCATCCAAAGCCTCAATTTATGAAGCCCTGAATTCCCAAAGCTATGAATAACCACATATTAGCTAAGTGCTTGGACATAGCCCTTGGTCATATGAGACTCTAGTCAGAATGAAAGGGAGCTAGTGGCAAATTGTTGTTTTCAAAGACAAAAATGGGCTAAAAGAACGAGTATGTGGGGTTCTGATTTGTACAGATATGTTCCTAAAGATTTGAAGAAGGCTTGTATACTTTATTATAGGATCCAACACAACTCCAAGAGCCAATTCGACTCTGAGAAAGAGCAATAATTGTACAGGGATTACCTCCCAGGATGTACAATTGGTCAAATATCCATAACTTTCTAATCAACAATCAAAATTGAGAAAGGGAGAAATCATTGGAAAGATCTTGGATAGTATAATATAACTGTTCGCCCATAAAATTGAGTTCAACAGAAAATTTCTCAAAAAATTAGAATAAATAAGTATGATATGTTATTGAACCAGAATGGTTCATATTTTCATGAAATTGTTGAGTCAATTAGACTGACAAAGCTCTATTGGCTACACATTTTGCAGAGTTAACAAAAATGAAATCAGATCAAGATCAACACAGAGTGAAAATGGATGGAAGAGGCATAGGGGGCTTGCATCCAAGAAGATGAGATCAGAGGGATGGATGTCCATATGGGTATTGAAGGAACAAACTCCAATGGACATAGAGAAGGAAAGGATGAAAACATGAATATGGTAGATACCATTAAAAACTTACAGAAAGATGTCTAAATTCGTAAAGATGACAACGAAAGGATTCTGAAAGACAGGGAGCAGTAGGAAGACTTCAACTTGAAGTTGATATAGAGCCTATACATAATTGAAAATAAATTGGATAAGGAGAATGGCTCAAGAAAATGAGGAAGTCATAGGTCTCCTGAGGAGAAATCAAGATCAAGAAGTGTTAGCAGACATCACCATCACTCCCCAAGGAATTCCAATAGGAGAGAACACAATATCTCAAGTCCATCCCCTGTCAATAAGCATCATAAGAGGTCTGGGTTGGATGAGCTGCAAGGAGAAATGAACAAAATCAAACCTCCTACGTTTTATGGTGAGCACAATAAGGATGAAGATCCTAAGACATGGCTGCTAGACATGAGAAAATATTTTCAATTGCATATTTATTCTTCTCATGCATAAGGAAGAATTTCTACCTATCAACTCAAGGGAAAGGCATCCATATGGTGGGATCATCTTGTGCAGGTGCAACACATTAAAGAGAAAAATGTTACTTGGAAGGAATTCAAGAAGAATTTTGAAAACAAATACTTGACTAAGATATATTATGACAAGAAAATGAAGGATTTCTTTGAACTAAAGCTTGGAAGTGTGACCATTGATGAATATGAAAGAAGATTTTTGGAACTTTTAAAATATGTCTCCTTCATCAAGGATGAGACAATAAAAATTCATAGGTATTTGAGTGGGATGACATATTTCATTAGTGATAAGATTCAATATGATAATACCAAGAATCTGGAGGAGACCTTAAGGAAATCTAAATTCCTATATGATCAGCATAAAGGAAATCCAAATTTCCAAAAATATTGGGAAGAAAAAAAGAAGTTCAAGATGGAAAAGAGGAAGAAATGGAATAAGCCACCATTCTTCAGAAATAGTCTTCTAGGACAGCCAACTTCTACAGAGCCTAGAACGATTAAGACAGGTGGGCAAAGGCCAAGGTAACCACCTATTCAATGTTGGGGTTGTAAAGGAAACCATAAGTGTAGATATTGTCCTCACAAAAGTGAGAAAGTGAGAGTTGTTCACAATGTACAACAAGGTGAAACAATGAAGGACATGGGCAAGAATGTACCCAGGATCTATGCATCCCTGGACAACAATCAAGTTGAGTTTCAATCACACATGATTGAAGTGGAAGGTATGATCAACAACCAAATGATTGCAATTTTAATTGATTCAGGAGCCAGTCATAGTTATATAGATCCTAAGATGGTGGAAAGATTGCATTTTCCAAGAGGAAAGCATGGAAAATATTGTTTGGTGCAGTTAGCTACCAGATCCAAAAGAAAAGTTAATGAGATGGTTAAGTCATGCCCAGTGGACATGAATGGGCTGAGCACCAAGGAAAATTTGAACATCTTTCCATTAGGTTCCTATGACTATCTAACCAGTATGGATTGGTTGGAACAACACCATGTTGTCTTAGAATACCATAACAAGGCATTTACTTTCCTGGATTACGAAGGGAACCTAAGGATAGTGCATGGAATTCCTAGGGTAGAAACTATTAGATAAATATCATCATTGCAGCTAAAGAAGTGTTATAGAAAGGGTTGTCATATTTTCAACGCATATGGAAGACACACCTATGGATAAGGTGTCAAATATTAAATATTATTAAATATTAAAGGAATTTGAATATGTATTTAAAGAAATACCAGGACTACCCCCTAAAAGAGATATTTATTTCTCTATAAATGTGATTCCTGGAGCAGCTCTAGTATCCAATATTCCTTACAGGATGAGTACACCAGAAATGAAGGAGTTGCAAATGCAGCTTGAAGAGCTTCTGAAGAAGGGGTATGTATGCCCAAGTGTGTCACCTTGGGGTTCTCTAGTATTGTATGCGAAAAGGAAAGATGGAACATTGAGACTTTGTATTGACTTCAAGCAGTTGAACAAAGTAACTGTAAAGAATAAGTACCCTTTTCCAAGGATCGATGACCTCTTTGATCAGTTCAAGAATGAAAAAATATTCGCAAAGATTGATCTTAGGTCAAGTTATCATCAGGTAAGAATTAAATATGAATACATCAGAAACACTTCTTTCATAACAAGGTATGGGAATTATGAGTTCACGGTGGTGACATTTGGGTTATCAAATGCACCAGTTTTCTTCATGTATTAATGAATGTTTTTTTTTTCCGAGAATATTAATATAAGTTTGTCATTGTATTTTTGGATGACATTCTTAAATATTCCAAGTCATAAGAAGAGAATGATAAACACTTGAAGATGATACTGCAAGTATTAAGGGAGCATCAGTTGTATGCCAAATTGAGCAAGTGCTCATTTTATCAGAACCAAATTCATTATTTTGGTCATATCATATTTGATTAAGGGATAGCAGTGGATCCTAAAAATATTGAGGCCATTAGAGGATGGTCAACACATAAGAATGTGATAGAAGTGATATCCTCCATGGGCCTTGCAGGCTACTACAAAATATTTATTGCAATATTCTCAAAGATTTCACACCCGATCACTTCCTTGCAAAAGAACGGAGTGGATTTCCAATGGTCATTGGAGTGTGAAAAGAGTTTTCAACACTTGAAGCAATTATTAATTAGTGCTCCAATACTAAGGATTTTTTATCCAAATGAATATTTCACTGTATGCACAGATGCATGTAAGGAAGGACTTGGTAATGTCCTCAGTCAAAATAGGTATGTTGTATGTTATGAAACAAGGAATTTAAAGGAACATGAAAGTAATTATTCCACTCATGATTTGGAATTGGCATCCATAGTGCACGACTTGAATAAGTGGAGACACTACATCATGGGGAAAGGGTTTTAGCTAAGGAAATACCATAATCGTATGAAATATTTATTTGATCAGCCAACTCTAAATGCCAGGAAAAGCAGGTGGTTGGAATTTCTCAGTGAATATGACTTTGATATAAAGAATATGAAAGGGAAAGAGAACAAGGTGGTTGATGCACTCAGCAGAAGAGTGCATGATTTTCATTCTACATACATCAATATGTATCAATATGATTTGAAAGACATAATCTTGGAGACTGCAAAATCAGATTTGTAATACAAGGAATTAGTGGCAAAATTATAACAAGGTACTTTGCAGCAAAAAATTGAGGATTACAAGTTGGGAATTGATGAAATTCTCATGTCTAGAAACATAATTTATGTTCCCAATTCTCAATAATTGAAAATTCTAATATTGAGGGAAATGCATAACATTCCTTATGCTGGAAACCCATGATATCAAAAAATGATTGCAGCTGTCAAGAGCCAATATTATTGGCCAGGCATGAAGAAATAAATTGTTAAGTACATTGCCAAATGTTTGGAGTGTCAAAAGGTCTAGGCTGAGCATAGTCACCCAGCTGGGTTTCTTCAGCCATTACCCATTCCTGAGTGGAAATGGGAAGTGGTGACAATGGAGTTCATCACCAAACTACCCAGAACAAGCAAGCAACATGATTCTAAAATGGTAGTGGTGGAAAATCTTACCAAAGATGCCCATTTCATTCCAGTGAAGCTCACTCTCAAAGAAACTAATGTTGTTGATATTTATATTAAGAAAATTGCTCGATTTCATGGTATACCCAAGATAATTGTGTCTGACAGAGATCTGAAATTCACATTGAATTTATGGAAAGGATTATTTAAGGGATTTGGAATAACTTTGAATTTTAGCACAACTTGTATTCCAGAATCTGATGGGAAAACTTAGAGGGTGAATCAAGTGATTGAGGATATGTTGAGGATATATTTGATGGATAAATCATCAAAGTGGGAAGACTATATACACTTGGTATATTTTTCTTACAACAATGGGTACCAAGCACCTCTGAAGATGAGCTCATTTGAGGCACTTTATGGTAGAAAGTGAAACACACATGTAAGATGGGACAACCTAGCAGATAGAGAAGTGATTGGGCCAGAGTTGCTCAGGGAAATGGAAGAGCAGATGTCAAAAATAAATTTGAATTTAAAGGCTTCTCAAGATAGGAAGAAAATATATGTTGATAAGGGAAAAATTCACAGGGAATTCAGCGTGGGTGATCATGTATTCTTGAAAGTGAAGGCCAACAAAATTTCCCTGAAGTTGAGAAATTGTTCAAATTTGGTAGCTCGTTATTATGAGCCATTTGAAATCCTAGAGAGGATTGGGCCTGTCGCTTATATGATTTGATTACCTGCATCTATGTCTATTCATAATGTATTCCATGTGTCCTTTCTCAAAAAGTATGCACTTGATGCTAATCATACTATTGATTGGAATGTGATTCAGGTGGAGCAAGAAGGAGCTTTTCAAGTGAATCTGGTGTGCATACTAGATCAGAAGATCAAGAAGCTCTAGAATCAATCCATAGAGATAGTATAGGTCCAATGGACCTAATATGGTCTTGAGAATGCGACTTGGGAGCACTAGGATGTTATGCGGGCAGAATACCCACATCTTTTTGAAGATTTTTGAAAATATTAGTGTTAAAGGTATATATGTATTACACTAAGGATAGTGAAAAAATAAGGGGAGGTGATTGTAATACCCCAAGACCAAGCCCCGGTTGAATTGTAAATATGTTTTATAGGTTTTTGAGCCAAGTGATTATAATCTAGGAGTCATATGTGATGATTAGTTCAGAGAGCCTAGATGTTAAAGGCCACTGATCCTAATTTTGTATATGTAAACACTCATATCATTAATATAATACATTGTTGTGTGTAGACCGACCATGATAAAAGAGTATGGGGAGGCAAACTCCACTAGGAAGGAAAAGGGAGGGGTAAGAGCCTAGGAAAGGGGATAAGCTAGAGGGCTTATCTTTAAGGGAATTTTATATTATTATTCCTAAAGACTATGGTGAGGATAATTAATTTACCCTGAGCTCTTGTGGTAAAGAGCATGAATCCTAGGTGGAGAGAAGCAAACTCTTGGAGAGCGATGTTTCAATCGGGGAACATGCAAACATATGTTTTGAAATTATTATGTTTTCCCATATTTCTCCATTTCACACACACACACTCATCCATTCACGGAGGGATCCATCCTTGCCCATTCACCAAAGTATTCATGCAGGCAACCATTGACTCCATCAATCGAAGATCTACATGCCTCGTGCACACCTTCAACAGTGACCTCGTATGTTATTGTTAAGAACAATGCACTTGTACTTTGCTTGAGCCCGTATTGTGCCTTACCTAAATGTTCTTGCTCCCAACGAAGTTCCTTGACTGAGCATGGTTTCTTCCATTACCTGTTCCATACCCAAATGTTTTTTTTCCATCTCCAATACTTGATTGACTTAGGAGATGGACAAAAGAAGAAGGTTTTCAGCCCTCTAGATTGAAGAGACAGGATGTTAGGCCCATGAGAAACTCTCTCCAGGTCAGAGGGTTTGTTGGGGAAGTGATTTTTCATCAGGAAGCCGAAATGCAGCTATAGTTTTCATAGAATTCTTGTATGACTTGTTGTTAAAGCCTTGGAAGGGAAGTGGGGCAATCGAAGGACTGTTGAGAAGAGAAGGGGCACACTTCTTGAGATGGGACATGAATGTGGGTAATGAGAGGTTGTAGGTTGTTAGTTTGAGTTTGCAGATTGGAACTAAATCCTTCACGTTGACTATATAACTTCCCATTTTCTCAGCCTAGCCTTGGAATCCCTTTACCCAGGTGGAGTTTAGTCCCAGCTCGGGGGTGACCCACTGCTGAGAGTGATGAAAAATGTGGCCTAAGGCTGGGAGGATCATGGAAGGTGTGCACGTAGTTGGTGGTATTCTATAAAAATATAAGTATCAATTATGTTCTCAATTGCATGATGTGTATTTATACATGTATTTATAATTGTGGGCATTTCTTGTGTATGTTGCATGTATATGTTTATTGTTATTTAAACATAAATATGTATATTGGAAGAATGTATTTGTCTGTTCAAAGTTACATTTATACAGATGAAATTATTGTGATTTTTTAAGTGGCATGACCGAGTCTAGGTAGGTTGGGTATGTTACAATGTATTAGGTTCGGCAAGTGTTTAAGTGTGGCATAGCCCAGCATGTATAAGGTTGGGTGTGTGAAAGAAATGTTGCAATGTGAACTAATATATTTATGATGAAAGATACATGCAAGGAGTTACATGAATCATGATAAATGATATCAATTTGATGGTGAGAAAATCTCTCACAATGTATGGAGACCCTAGTTATGGTTTCACTAGTTATAATCTAAATACATCTGTGTGTGTGTGTGTGTGTGTGTTCTTATTCCTTTGTATAATTAATGGATACACTAGAAAATACAATGAATCATTGTGAGTGGAGTATTTACCCCATTAGGGGGTTTTACCTCTATAATTATTATTATTGAATCTATGTGGATGTCGATGTATCTATTAGGCTAGTTCAAGTATTTTATTCTACATTTCTGTATTTACGGTTTTAACAACAATTATGAGACCCAACGTTTTAGATTGTTCCATTTCCCATATACTTATGTGAAGGAAGAATGTAACATGTAGTAAACAAAAGTGTACTTGTACTTACTGGTGTCATTGAGCATCTTATTTCATTGAGTGAGAAATATGCTTGTCAGTAGACCTCAAAATTTCAAATAATTCATGTGTGTCGTTCTTAAGAGGGCATAAATTATTTTTTACAAAGATTTATGTAGCTTAGTACATTGTGTGAAGTGTGCATCTGTAGGTTGCAAGGAGTGAAGTGCAGATTATGGTTTTGTAGAAAATAACAACCTGCAGAGAAGAAGATATTAGGAATAAATCCCATGGTGAGTGTTGTTATTTTTTCTTATTGAATGAATCTTCTCTACTAATATTTGTGCCAAGAGAACATTCTCAATAATGAAACCCTACTATTCCAAAGAAAATATTCCTTCAACCTTGAATAGTGGAAGAAGTAGTACCCCCTCTTCCCAAGATAAAGGGAGTTTCACTTAGAAGAATAATCTTTCTCACACTATAAAAATGATGGTTTTTCATCCAATATGTTAAAGAACTCAAGGACTTGATACAATTACAAATATATTATTTAAAGTTACAATAACCAAAATGGAACTATGGTCCCTTTCCTTGAACAAACTAGGAAGCATTTCAAGGGAGAAAATAGTGACAAGGATGGAGCAGCCAAGGTCATTATTAGAGAGGATACGTCTAACCATTAACATTTCTTAAATTCGGGATGACTAGTGGCAATTTTCACCTTTAGAGGATTTTTTTGCTTTTAGAGGATGCAATTAATATATAATTGTGTGGAACAATTATTTTTGACATATAATCAAAATTATAGATGGAGCATAGTGCCAATCCTTTCCATCATCACTTTTTGTGTTTACAAATAAGACTTATTAATCCAAGTGAACTAAACCAGTAGTTTCACTTGGTGAGACCACTTAGTGGCCCTTTTGAAAGCCTAGGATTGATTGGTTTCAACCTCTCCCACACAAATCAATTTGGCTAGACGTTTCTACTGCTCTAGTACAGAGTATTCTTGAGTTTCTTACATAATTAGGTATCCTCTAAATTATTACCCATCTGCATCATTTTTATGCTACAAATCAAAATAGACATTAAAAGTAAGAAATAACATCCAAGAAAAGAACATTTTAAGAAGTATTAATGTGAAACAAAATATCAACATAGACCATGCCACTGTATAATAGATTTTCAAAAAAAATCATTAAGTCTCATTATAAACCACTTGAATATCATACATAATGTCAACACTATTTTAATAAATCAATTGAACAACATACCATAACCTATTTCACCACAAAGAAATAACAACTTTCCTTATAAATAAATGGTAGGGCAAACATAATTACTCTCACCTACATCCTTCTAAGGGTTGCACATGGAGAGGGGGTGCATATGCACACCTTCAAATATCACCCCTTTCCCCACTCATTTGAACACTTGCAATCACTACCCTCATCCATTGGAAGGGAGCGTGAAGATCTGCACATATTCATCACTCCCATTCTTCCACCGCCCATTTTCCAAGGCATTGTTGGAAATGTAAATCCCAATATTTTGTAATGGGTATATGAGTAAGTGTGTGCTAGATATAACAAGTATTTTTTTGAGACATGAGAGGTTCACTAAGTACATCTATGGCATGACAGGTTCATTTCATGATACAAAATAATACTCCTAACTCTTTTTTATCTCCCAAAAGTATTTTATTTAACCCCATTCAATACATCTTTCCAATTAAAATACCCCCTAATCAATTTTGATTTCCATATATCCATATATCCTAGGTATCCATTTTTTTAACGAAAATTTTCATACTTGTTTTATTCAAGGTCTCTAGTATGTTTTTATGAATATATTTCCCACTTTTCATCCACTAATATTCATCATGCTTCTTCCTTTTGTGGCCTTCAAAATCCATGTGATGTCTTTTACTCAAGCCATGACTAGGTTTCCTTGGGTTTCTTCTTTGCTCTGCATTAGAAAATAGCTATATCCTTCTCCATAGGAAATTAAAATACAACTATAAACACCTACTTCAATATGTATATTAAAATACCCCTTTCACCAGGTATTATTACTAAGTGATATAATGGTCAAATTTTGAGTAGTTTTAAAACCCCTAATATGAATGGACATTGTAGAATATTGACTAACTATTGAAATTGTAATACCCCAAGACCGATCCCTAGCTGAATTGTAAATATGTTTTATAGGTTGCTAAGCCAGGTGATTATAATCTAGGAGGCTTGTGTGATGAATGGGCCAAAGACCCTATATGCTAAAGGACAGTGAGCCTAATTTTGTATATGTAAACACTCATATAAATAATATAATACATCGTTGCATGTAGACTAACCACGATAAAAGTGTATGGGGGGATAAAATCCACTAGGAAGGGAAAGTGAGGGGCTAAGAGCCAAGGAAAGGTCCTAAGATAGAGGGATTATCTCTAAGTGCATATTATATTATTATTCCTAAATACTATGGTGAGGATAATTAATTTACCCTAAGTTCTTGTTGGAAAGAATATGAATACAAAGTGGAGAGAAGTGAACTCCTGGAGAGACATGTGTCAATCGGGGTACATGCAAATATATGTGGGGAATTTAGTTTGTTTTCCCATCTTTCCCCATTTCATGAACACACTCATTCATTCACGGAGGGAGCCATACTTCCTCATTCACCAAGTCATTCATGCAGGAAGCCATTGAATCAATTATTCAAACCTCTCCATGCCTCACACACACCTTCAACAATGACCCTGTACGTTCCTATTATGCACAACATACCTATACTTTGCCTGACCTCGTACGATGCCTTACTTGAATTTTGTTGTTGCCAACGCAGTACTGTGACTGAGTGTGGTTTCTATCATTTTTTGTTCCATAGTTGAACATTGTTTTTTTCATCTCCCATAGTTGAACATTTTTTTTTTCATCTCCCATACTTGATTGACTTACGAGCTGGACATAAGAAGTAGGTTGTCACGCCTGTGGATTGAAGAACTCTCTCCAGGTCAGAGAGTTTGTTGGGGAAGTCATTTTTCCTAAGGAATCCCAATTGCAGCTATACTGCTCTAAGAATTCATGTATGGCATGTTGTTGAATCCCTAGAAGGGAAGTGGGGAAGCCGAAGGAATATTGAGCAGTGAAGGGGCACACTTCCTCGGGTGGGACAGGCATGTGGGGAATGAGAGGTTGTAGGATGTTAGTTTGAGTTAGCATCCTGGAATGGAGTCCTTCATGTTGACTGTGTAACTTCTCATTGTCTCTGCCTAGCCTAGGAATCCCTTTACCTGGGTGGATTTTATTCCCAAGTCGGGGGTGACCCACTGCTAAGAGTGATGAAAAGTATCAATTCTATGCTCAATTGCATGATGCTCATTTATATATGTCTTTATAATTGTGGGAATTTCTTGTGTATGTTGCATGTATATGTTTACTATTATTTTCGCATAAATCTATATATTGGTAGAATGTATTTGTCTGTTCAAAGTTGCATGTATACAGATGAAATTATTCTAAGTTTTTAAGTGGCATGAGCCATTCTGGGTAGGTTGGGTATGTTACAATGTATTAAGTTCTGTAAGAGTTTAAGTGTGGCATATCCCAACATGTATAAGGTTGGGTGTGTGACAATTTGGTATAAGAGCTCCATTTTTCAACACTGAGCCTGGATTCGGCCATGTAAGTGGAAATTGAAGAAAACGTTTCACAGTGAATTTTTGTCAAAATGGACAGAATTCGAGTTTCAGAATGTCCATGAGTGCGAAGAGGGCACCGAGAGAACACCTTAGTTGTGTTTTAAATCTTAAGAGGTTTAACAGTTCAATAAATCCAACAAAGGAAAGAAACCACAACAATGGTAGTTTTGAGGCCACAAAATTTAGATTTGGGTCATCGGATATGTTCGAGAGAAGGCAGATCCCTCACAGTTGTTGGATATGGGGAAGTAGCATGGTTTCTAACCCATCAAGTCCTTCAGACTTCATTTCTTTGTCAATTTTCCAGACTTTGACAAAAGGGGGAAAAATCCCCGAAGCTCTGAAGTCCCATAGTGAATCAACATCATAGATCCATTGGGATAAGGATGACCGTTGGATCCCCCAAGTGGTTCTGCAGTTTGGCATTCAGGGAAATATGGTTATGGATGTGCAGAGTGGAGTTTTCACTGAAGTCCCTAAGTATGGAACCTATTACGACCATTTATGTTTGATAACATGTGTCTGAAGATTAGTAGGTGTTTGGAATTTCAGTGTCGATAGTTCGGGGTGGGGTGGTGTTCAACAACAAAATCCTTTGAAGCCCAAAGTTCGAAAGTCCTAGAGCTCTGAAGTCCCGAAGATTTGGGGAACACATGTTCGTAAGTTCAGCATTCAGATGTTTTGATGTGCTCTGGTGTCGGATTCTTTGAGGTCCCAAAGTTCTGGAGCATTGGAGTGACGCGACATGACGACATCACCTAAAGTAACGTGGACCTGATCGAGGTTTTGGAATCTCGATGATCGGGAGTTTTAAAGTGTGTAGATGAGAAGTTTTTCGAAGTCCTTGAGCCCCAAATCCCCGAAGCTCTGGGAAACAACTTTTTGGAAGTTCGACATTCGGGAGTTATCAAGTATGTGGATGTGAAATATTTCTAAGACCGAAGTGTTGAATTCGTGGAATGCAGGAGTGATGTGGCATGATGACATCAGCTAGAGTGACATGGAACTATTCAAAAATTCATCACTCGAGAGTTTTGAAGGAACCTTTGAAGCCCAAAGTTTTGAAGTCACGAAGCACCAGAGAGACATGGCATGTTGATGTCACCTAGGGTGACGTGAACACACTTGATGTTTTCCATGTGTCATCTTGTTTCATTCTTTTCAAGGACATTTTGTGTCAATTAGAGCTTGACATGTGTCACCCATTAGATTGGGCCACGTGTCATCTCTACATTTATGCCATGCAGCAACCCCCCTGGTGCGTGATTGTTGAAGAGACTCTGGGATTTCTCCAATTCGCCATTCAGGGGAACATGAGTATGTTGATGCAAGAACCCCTATTGTGCGAAGATCCATAGAGATTCTCTGAGAATTCTCAAGTTTGGTGTTCGGAGGAAATGGTGTGTGGAGTAGTTAGTGTTACAGGTATGAAATAACTGAGAGGGGGGGGGGGTGAATCAGTTATTGTAAATTATTAACAATTTCTCTCAATTTTATCTTCGAATCATTAATCTTAATGGCAGCAAGTCTTTACTGTGAAAACC
>ML778720.1:235946-251526 GCA_009831015.1 Picea engelmannii
TGTTCCAACGCTGTTTCAGCACTGTTTTTCTGCGTCTGTGTTTGCATTTATGTTGCAGCATGTTTCAGCATCTGTTCTTCATAAACAATCGATTGCCATCAATGACAACCTTGATCATCTGTGCCAACCTTGATCATCTGCGCCTTGATCATCTGCGTCATCTCTGTTGTAGGCATATTTCCAACAGTTAGAACTTTTGAAGCCTGAAGTTCCAAAGTACTTCGAAGTAGCGGAGCCTTGGAGCTCTGAAGATGTACCATGCAAGAGTTCGCTAGTTCGACGTTTGGGAGAATTAAGGCATGAATTAGTAATATCCTCTAAATCTCGAAGTTCTAGAGCCCCGAATTCCCAAAGCTATGAATAAGCACATATCATCTAAGCGCTTGGACATAGCCCTTGGTCATATGAGACTCTAGTTGGAATGAAAGAGAGCTAGTGGCAAACTATTGTTTTCAAAGACAGAAATGGGCTAAAAAATGAGTCTGTGGGGTTTTGATTTGTATATATATGTGCCTAAAGATGTGAAGAAGGCCTGTATACTTTATTAGAGGATCCAAGACGACTCCAAGAGCCAATTCAACTCTGAGAAAGACCAATAATTGTATAGGGATTACCTCCCAGGAAGTACAATTGGTCAAATATCCATAACTTTCTACTCAAGAATCAAAATTGACAAACGGAGAAATGATTGGAAAGATCTTGGATAGTATAATATAACTGTTCGCCTAGAAAATTGAGTTGAACAGAAAATTTCACAAAAAATTAGAAGAAATAAGTATGATATGTTATTGAACCATAATGGTTCATATTTTCATGAAATTGTTGAGTCAATTAGCCTAACAAAGTTCTGTTGGCTACACATTTTGCAGAGTTAACAAAAACAAAATCAGATCAGGATCAACAAAGAGTGAAAATGGATGGAAGAGGCACAGGGGGATTACATTCAAGAAGATGAGATTAGAGATATGGATGTCCATATGGTTATTGAAGGAACAAACTCCAATGGACATAGAGAAGGAAAGGATGAAAACATGAATATGGTAGAGACCATTAAAAATTTATAGAAAGATGTCTAAATTCATAAAGATGATAATGAAAGGATTCTGAAATCCAAGGAGAAGTAGGAAGACTTCAACATGAAGTTGATACAGAGCCTAGACATAATTGAAACTAAATTGGATAAGGAGAATGGCTCAAGAAAATCAGGAAGTCATAGGTCTCCTGAGGAGAAATCAAGATCAAGAAGTGTTAGCAAACATCATCGTCACTCCCCAAGGAATTCCAATATGAAAGAACATAGTAGCTCAATTCCATCCCCTTTCAGGAAGCACCATAAGAGGTATGGGGTGGATGAGCTGCAAGGAGAAATCAACAAAATCAAACCTCCTACATTTTATGGTGAGCACAAGAAGGATGAAGATGCTAAGACATGGTTGCTAGGCATGAGAAAATATTTTCAATTTCATAATTATTCTTCCCATGGATAAGGAAGAATTTCTACCTATCAGCTCAAGGGAGAGGCATCCATATGGTGGGATCATCTTGTGCAGGTGAAACACATTAAAGAGAAAAATGTTACTTGGAAGTAATTCAAGAAGCATTTTGAAAAGAAATACTTGACTAAGATATATTATGACAATAAAATGAAGGATTTCTTTGAACTAAAGATTGGAAGTGTGACCACTGATGAATAGGAAAGAACCTTTCTGGAACTGTTAAAGTATGTCTCCTTCATCAAGGATGAGACAATAAAAATTCATAGGTATTTGAGTGGGCTTCCATCTTTCATCAGTGATAAGATTCAATATGATGATCCCAAGAATTTAGAGGAGACAATAAGGAAAGCTAAATTACTATATGATTAGCATAAAGGAAATCCAAATTTCCAAAAATATTGGGAAGAGAAAAAGAAGTTGAAGATGGAAAAGAGGAAGAAATGGAATAAGCCACCATTCTTCAGAAATAGTCCTCTAGGACAACCAACTTCTAGAGATCCCAGAACGATTAAGATGGGTGGGCAATGGCCAAGGCAACCACCTATTCAATGTTGGGGTTGTAAAGGAGACCATAAGTGTAGAGATTATCCTCACAAAAGTGAGAAAGTGAGAGTTGTTCACAATGTACAACAAGGTGAAACAGTGAAGTACATGGGAAAGAATGTAGCCAGGATATATGCATCCCTGGACAACAAGCAAGTTGAGTTTCAATCACACATGATTGAAGTGGAAGGTATGATCAAAAACCAAACCATTGAAATTTTGATTGATTCAGGATCCAGTCATAGTTATATAGATCCTAAGATGGTGGAAATATTGCATTTTCCAAGAAGAAAGCATGGAAAATATTGTTTGGTGCATCTAGCTACCAGATCCAAGAGAAAAGTTAATGAGATGGTTAAATCATGCCTAGTGGACATGAATGGGATGAGCACCAAGGAAAATTTGAACATCTTTCCATTAGGTTCCTATGACTATCTAACTGGTATGGATTGGTTGGAACAACACCATGTTGTCTTAGACTGCCATAACAAGGCATTTACTTCCCTGGATGATGAAGGGAACCTAAGGACAGTGCATGAAATTCCTAGGGCAGTAACTGTCAGAGAAATATCATCATTGTAGCTAAAGAAGTGTTATAGAAAGGGTTTTCATATTTTCAGCCCATATGGAAGAAACACCTATGGATAAGGTGTCAAATATTAAATATTATGAAATATTAAAGGAATTTGAAGATGTAATTAAATAAATACCAGGACTACCCCCTAAAAGAGATATTTATTTCTCTATAAATGTGATTCCTAGAGTAGCTTGAGTATCCAATACTTCTTATAGGATGAGTGCACTAGAACTGAAGAACTTGCAAATGCAGCTTGAAGAGCTTCTGAAGAAGGGGTATGTATGCCCAAGTGTGTCACCTTGGGGTGCTCCAGTATTATTTGTGAAAAATAAATATGGAACATTGAGACTTTGTATTTACTTCAACCAGTTGAACAAAGTAACTGTAAAGAATAAGTACCATTTGCCAAGGATCGATGACCTCTTTGATCAGTTGAAGAATGAAAAAATATTCGCAAAGATTGATCTCAGGTCAAGTTATCATCAGGTAATAATTAAATATGAATACATCAGCAAGACTTCTTTCAGAACAAGGTATGGGAATTATGAGTTCACAGTGGTGACATTTGGGTTATCAAATGCACCAGTTTTCTTAATGTATTAATGAATGTTTTTTTCCGAGAATATTTATATAAGTTTGTCATTGTATTTTTGGATGACATTCTTAAATATTCCAAGTCATAAGAAGAGAATTATAAACACTTGAATATGGTACTGCAAGTATTAAGGGAGCATTAGTTGTATGCCAAATTGAGCAAGTGCTCATTTTATCATAACCAAATTCATTATTTTGGGCATATCATATCTGAGGAAGGGATAGTAGAGGATCCTAAAAATATTGAGGCCATTGGAGGATGGTAAACACCTAAGAATGTGATAGAATTCATATCCTCCATCGGCATTGCAGGCTACTATATAAGATTTATTACAAGATTCTCAAACATTGCACACCCGATCACTTCCTTGCAAAAGAAGGGAGTGAAGTTCGAGTGGTCATTGGACTGTGAAAAGAGTTTTCATCACTTGAAGAAATTATTAACGAGTGCTCCAATACAAAGGATTTTTTATCCAAATGAATATTTCACTGTATGCACATATGCATGTAAGGAAGGACTTGGTAAAGTCCTCAGTCAGAATAGGTATGTTGTATGTTATGAAACAAGGAATTTGAAGGAACATGAAAGGAATTATGCCACTCATGATTTGGAATTGGCATCCATAGTGCATGAATTGAATAAGTGGAGACACTACCTCATGGGGAAAAGGTTTGAGATAAGGAAAGACCATAATGGTATGAAATATTTATTTTATCAACCAACTCTAAATTCTAGGAAAAGCAGGTGGTTGGAATTTCTCAGTGAATATGAATTTGATATAAAGAATATGAAATGGAAAGAGAACAAGGTGTTTGATGCATTGAGAAGAAGAGTGCATGATTTTCATTCTACATCCATCAATATGTATCAATATGATTTGAAATACATAATCTTGGAGACTGCAAAATCAGATTTGCAATACAAGGAATTAGTGGCAAAATTATAACAAGGTACTTTGCAGCAAAAAATTGAGGATTACAAGTTGGGAATTGATGAAATTATCATGTATAGAAACATATTTTATGTTCCCAATTCTCAATAATTGAAAATTATGATATTGACGAAAAATGTATAACGTTCATTATGATGGAAACCCAGGATATCAAAAAATGATTGCAGCTATCAAGAGCCAATATTATTGGCCAGACATGAAGAAATAAATTGTTGAGTACATTGCCAAATGTTTGGAGTGTCAAAAGGTCAAGGCTGAGCATAGTCACCAATCTAGGTTGATTCAGCCATTACCCATTCCTGAGTGGAAATGGGAAGTGGTGGAAATGGAGTTCATCACCCAGAACAAGCAAGCAATATGATTCTAAAATGGTAGTGGTGGAAAATCTTACCAAAGCTTCCCATTTCATTCCAGTAAAGCTCACTCTCAAATAAACTAATGTTGTTGATATTTATATGAAGTAAATTGCTTGATTTCATGGTATACCTAAGATAATTGTGTCTGACAGAGATCCGAAATTCACATCGAATTTATTTAAAGGATTTGGAATAACTTTGAATTTTAGCACAGCTTATATTCCAGAATCTGATGGGAAAACATAGAGGGTGAATCAAGTGATTGAGAATATGTTGAGGATATATTTGATGGATAAATAATCAAAATGGGAAGACTATATACACTTGGTAGATTTTTCTTACAACAATGGGTACCAAGCATCTCTGAAGATGAGCTCATTTGAGGCACTTTATGGTAGAAAGTGAAACACACCTGTAAGATGGGACAACCCAGCAGATAGAGAAGTGATTGGGCTAGAGTTTCTCAGAGAAATGGAAGAGCAGATGTCAAAAATAAATTTGAATTTAAAGGCTTCTCAAGACAGGAATAAAATATATGTTGATAAGAAAAAAATTCACAGGGAATTCTGCGTGGGTGATCATGTATTCTTGAAAATGAAGGCCAACAAAATTTCCCTGAAGTTGAGAAATTGTTCAATGTTGGTAGCTCATTATTGTGGGTCATTTGAAATCCTAGAGAGGACTAGGCTTGTAGCTTATATGCTTTCATTACCTACATCTACGTCTATTCATAATGTATTACATGTGTCATTTCTCAAAAAGTATCCACCTGATGCTAATCATACTATTGATTGGAATGTGATTCAGGTGGAGCAAGAAGGAGTTTTTCAAGTGCATCTGGTGTTCATACTAGATCACAAGATCAAGCAGCTCTGAAATCAATCCATAGAGATAGTAAAGGTCCAATGGACATAGTATGGTCCTGAGGATGCAACTTGGGAGCACCTGAATGTTATGCGGGCAGAATAGCCGCATCTTTTTGAAGATTTTTGAAAATATTGGTGTTAAAGGTATATATGTATTACACTAAGGACAATGCAAAAAATAGGGTAGGTGATTGTAATACCCCAAGACCGAGCCCCAGTTGAATTGTAAATATGTTTTATGGTTGTTGATCCAAGTGATTATAATCTAGGAGTCTTATGTGATGATTAGTCGAGAGAGCCTAGATGTTAAAGGCCAGTGAGCCTAGTTTCGTATATGTAAACACTTGTATCATTAATATAATACATTTTTGCATGTAGACTGACCATGATAAAAGAGTATGGGGGGGTAAACTCCACTAGGAAGGAAAAGGGAGGGGTAAGAGCCTAGGAAAGGTGATAATCTAGAGGAATCATCTCTAAGGGAATATTATATTATTATTCCTAAAGACTATGGTGATGATAATTAATTTACCTTGAGCTCTTGTGGGAAAGAGCATGAATCCCAGGTGGAGAGAAGCGAACTCTTGGAGAGATATGTTTCAATCGGGGAACATGCAAATATATGTGGGGAAATTATTATTTTTTCCCATATTTATCCATTTCACGCACACACTCATACATTCACGGAGGGAGCCATCCTTTCCCATTCACCAAGGTATTCACGCAGGAAACCATTGAATCCAGCAGTCGAACATCTACATGCCTCGCACACACCTTCAACAATGACCTCATATGTTACTGTTAAGCATAATGCACTTGTACTTTGCTTGATCCTGTATTGTGCCTTACCTAAATTTTGTTTCTCCCAACGAAGTTCCTTGACTGGGCATGGTTTCTTCCATTACCTGGTCCATACCCAAACGTTTTTTTGCCATCTCCCATACTTGATTGACTTAGAGATGGACAAAAGAAGAAGGTTTCCAGGCCTCTGGATTGAAGAGGTGGGTTGTCAGGCCCATTAGAAACTATCTCCAAGTGAGAGAGTTTGTTGGGGAAGTGATTTTTCCTCAGGAAGCCCAAATCCAAGGCCTTTGGATTGAAGAGGCGGGTTGTCAAGCCCATGAGAAACTCTCTCCAGGTGAGAGAGTTTGTTGGGGAAGTGATTTTTCCTCAGGAAGACCAAATCCAGCTATAGTTCTCTGAGAATTCTTGTATGACTTGTTGTTGAAGCCTTGGAAGGGAAGTGGGGCATTCGAAGGACTATTGAGCAGATAAGGGGCGCACTTCTTGGGATGGGACAGGAATGTGGGTAATGACAGGTTGTAGGTTGTTAGTTTGAGTTGGCATCCTGGAACGAAATCCTTCACGTTGACTATATAACTTCCCATTTTCCTAGCCTAGCCTTGGAATCCCTTTACCCAGGTGGAGTTTAGTCCCAACTTAGGGGTGACCCACTGCTGAGAGTGATGAAATGTGGCCTAAGGCTGGGAGGATCGTGGAAGGTGTGCACATAGTTGGTGGTATTCTATAAAAATATAAGTATCAATTAACTTCACAATTGCATGATGTGTATTTATACATGTATTTATAATTGTGGGCATTTCCTATGTATGTTGCATGTATATGTTTACTGTTATTTCCACATAAATATGTATATTGGAAGAATGTATTTGTCTGTTCAAAGTTACATTTATACAGATGAAATTATTGTGTTTTTTTAAGTGGCATGACCAAGTCTAGGTAGGTTGGGTATGTTATAGTAAAGAAGCAATGGAATTTCTTATCTTCAATGATCATCCCAATAGACGAACATTAGACTCACCTTAAAATGAACATGCTTCCTTTTCTCGAAACTAATGCTTTGTAAAATAGGAGGTAGAATCAAGTTTAAGCATGAAGTATATAAGTTCAAACTTGAAATCATTAACAAGTCCAATATTTTTTTTTTAAGATTCATTTTAGGAACAAGTTAAAGTATGTTGCATTTTTCCAAAAAAAAAATATAAGGTTCTTTGTTTGTATTTAAGAAAAAAGATAGAGTAGGAAGTATATATATATATATACTTACTATCTTGTTGAAAGTATCAAGAGAATTCCTCATCATAAATCTTATTCAAATTCGATTATTTCTCCTCTAATGGGACCTTGTGGGTTCCTTGTTTTTGAATTTCTCAGAGGGTGAGAAATTATTTGAAACTTTCCACCATTCACGATATTTTCTTATTTTATCTTGGTAAATTGAGCTCATGTGAATTCCATATATAGAAGACACTTCTCCCTTTCCAACCATTTAGTGCAGTACTTACAAAGGGTGTATGAAATATGGATTTTCATAATTTGAGTGTGTCTCTCCCTCTACCTGCAACATTAACAGTCGCTAGTTGTGCAGGCTGAGGGGGAAAAAGAGATGGAAATTTGGATTTGTTGTGTGGATGGGAAACCTGAGAGATAGTTTGCCCACTATTGTGTGTTTCATATTTGTCCTAGGACATGTCCTTATGGATTCATAGCCCTGGCTTGGGGGTGACCTATTGTTGAGAGTAAAATAACAACAATGTCTATGGTTGGGAGGATCGTCCTTGGTTTGCAGCCAATTGGTGAATCTTTACTTGAAAATATAAGTGCTCTTTGTCATGTGTTTTTTGTATAATGTATATTCCATTGTGGATTTAATTATCTTTCAGATATGTATTTATAATGTGCATGTCCGTTGGTCATTTGTTGTGCATGACACATTGTTTATTTATTTTATGTTGTAGTATGGATCTTGATTAATGCATGTGGGTCTTTCATGCTTGATTTCAGATTAAATGTTATTAGAATTTGAGATCAGTTTAAAAGCCAGGTTTGGAATAGTGTGGTTAGCCTATGGGTGGCTGGGTATGTTACATATTGGTATCGTTTCCAACCCATGGGTGGTTGGGTACATTACAGCAGATGGGTTGAATCCTCTCAATGAATATGGTGTCTTTTTTGGCCTCAGACTGAACATGGGAGTATTCTTCCTGTGTGGTTGAAAGAGGTAGTGCAACATCAATGGGACCCATGGGTTGGAATCCCATCCTCACCTAAAATGGGCTATGGTCGGTGGAGCTATGGAGATCCCTATTTTAGTTGTGTTGAACATAGGGAAGTCTCACATCCCATGTACGCAGATGCTTAGAGTTATACATGTGTAAGATGTGCACAATAATTCCATTGACGATCTCTTTTTGGCCATCGGTTTTGGGGTGGAAGGTAGTGGATTTAGTGAGCTTGGTGTCCAACAGTGACTAGAGACTCAACCAAAATGTGTTGAGGAACATTTTGTCTCGATCTGAGATGATGGTCTGTGGTATCCCAAAATGGACCCACACCCATTCGAAGAAGATAATGATAGTATCTTCTGCTGTGATTCTCTTATTGTAGGATATGAGAATGACCATCTTCAAAAATCAATCAACCACCAAAAATACACAATCATTTCCTTGCTTGGTGGATGGAAGGCCAGAAATGTAATCCATAGAGATGGATTCGCAAGGACTCTTGGGAATAGGAAGAGGGGTGTATAATCCTTTCTTCTTGATGGATGTCTTGGCAACAGGAGAGGCAATGCAAGATCTGGTATACTTGTTGATGTCTTGTCGAAGTTTTGGACAATTAAAATATTTGTGTAGAATAACCACAGTTTTCTCCATGCCAAAATGTCCTGCCATCCTACTGTAGTGAGCCTCCCAAATCATATTTTCACGATCACTTGCAGGAATAGAGAGGTGGCCCATATGGCATAAAATTCCATCCTAAATGTGACATTCGCTCATGTACCCAAGATTTGAAAGTTGGTGGTGAAGTCAGGGTCACGCTGATAAAGTTTGGGCCACTCATATGCCTAATTCCCAGGGGAATGGAGCAAGGTGGTGAGTGCAGTAATGGGAGGTCGAATGAGGCATTCAATGACACAATTTTTGCTCCCTATCTTATAATTTATGCTAAGATGGAACTGTTGCAGGTATGTGGACCACTTTTGATGGCGATCATTTTTCAACTTCCCATGTGTCTGTATGAACTGCAAAGGATTTTGATCAGTGTGGATGATTGTATCCTTTCCTAAAATGTAATATTTTCATTGAAAACGAGATTTCATAATGGAATACATTTCCTTATAATAGGTGGGGTATTTTCGGATGATATCTGAGAGTGTCTCACTATGGTATGCTACTGGATGATCGTTCTGAGTGAGAATTGTTCCTACAACATAGTCGGAGGCATCAGTCTCAATCTCAAATGGTTGTTGCATATTGAGTAAGGAGAGTACTGGAGTTGAGCACAAGTGATACTTCATAACATCAAATTATCATTGTTGTTTCTTCCCCCATACGAACTTTTCCTTTCCCATACCCTTGATCACTTGGTTGAGGGCCCATGCAATATGGGAGAATCCCAACATGAACCTTCAGTAGAAGTTGGCAAGTTCCAAGAAGCTTTGAAGCTCGATTAGTGTGGTCGGGGCTAGCCAGTCAAAGATGACTTATATATTAGTTGGATCCACATGTACCCCATTCTCATTAATGATGTGTCCCAAGTATTGGACCCTGGTCATGCCAAAGGATCATTTTTCCAAGTTGGCATATAGCTTGTGCTACAACAGAGTGCTCAAAACCTGCTAGATATATTGCATGTGCTCCTCCCAAGTTCTGTTGAAGATGAGGATGTCATCCATATATACCACCACAAAATAGTTGTTGAAGGGTCTCAATACATCATCTATCAACCTCATGAAATTTTTTGGTGCATTTGTTAAGCCAAAGGGAATGAGAAACCATTCGAAGAGACCTTCTCTAGATTTGAAATTTGTCTTCCATACATCAGTCAGTTCGATGGGAACCTAGTGGTAGATAGACTTTAGTTCAATCTTGTTGAATAATTTTTCCACCTTGAATTGGTCAAGAAGGTCATCAATTCGGGGAATTGGGTACTGGTTCCTGACTTTGATTTTGTTTAATGCTCTGTAATCAATGAAGAGCCACCAGGTACCGTCTTTCCTCTGCACCAGTACAATTAGGTTTCCGCGAGGGGAGGAGTTGGGTCAGATGTTCCCATTTTGAAGCACCTCTTGGATCTATTGCTTGATTTCGTCATTTTCCATGAGCGAGAAATTATAGACTAGTCCATTAGGAAGAGGTGCATCGGGGGTTAGATCAATTGGATGCTTGACTTGGTAGTGCATCGGTATCTCGGTGCATGAGGATAAGATGTCTCTGTAGTCTTCCATGATCCCGTCCACTTTCTTTTTCCGCAAAGAGAGGGTTTGTGTAGAGGTCATGGATGTGGGGGTGACCTTATTCTCGCTACGAGAATGGATCACAAAGAAGATGAACTTCCCAGTCTGTGAAATGACCTTACTGCATTTCTTAACAAAGATTAAAGAAATAGCGGTAGGCAACGCTACCTCCGGTATCATGTACAATTGTCTGCCCAAAATAATAATAACACTATGGGGTGTAGACTCATACAAAAAATGTCACTTCCACAAATATGAATGGCCTAAAAGAACATCACAAACTTCAAGGGAAGCGGTATCACACAATAACTCATCTTTTAAGGGCTTGATGTTGTAGGGAAGACGACATTGTTGTCTAAAGTGAATATATCTTCCTTCGTGAAGCTAGACGATGGTGTAGGGTTGCGGGTGTAGTGGCATCGGTAGGTCTAGCTGCTTGACGATATTTTCTAAGATTAGGCTCTTCTAATTTCCACTATTGATAATGAAATGAAGCGGAGCCGCATTTACCCACATCTATGAGTGAAAGAGGTGTTCCCCTTCCTCTAGTTCTTCTGGTTTTCTTGGCCAGACTTTGGTGGTAGCGATAGTGGCACTGGGTTCAACATCGATAATCTGATTCCCTCTTTCTATATTTGATTCAAAGTCAGAATCTACCTCTGACTTGGAAGCTTTCATCTTGGCCACCAGTGACTGCTTGGAGTGACATTCTTCGGTGTTGTGCCAAGGGATTTTATGGTATTCATACCAATTTCCTATGTCCTTCTTCGACTTCTCATTACCCTTCTTGTGTTTCGGATTGGACTAGTTGTCCTAAGAGTGGCCATCTTTGCTCTTTCCCTTTTTTTATGGGTTGGGGCTACCTTTTCCCTGCTTTTCCTATGAGGAGTTTGCATATCCAAACTCTCACCTCTTCTGCTTAACTTTATGCTCGATATTGACAAGATATCTATAATCCACACCTAATGATGTGATGTCCAGAAACTCCATTTTTCTTTGAATGTATCTATACAAAAAACTGTGGTATTTTAGAACCAGATGTCGTTCAGAGTCTTTGATACCCAATTTGGTGTGTAGGGTATGGAAAATATTAGTGAAATATGGTATTGTCGAGTCCCTTTCCTGATGCAGCGTGGTCCATCTTGTGTACTGGTCCTCGTAGCTTCCAACATGGTAGTATTGTTCTTTATTGGAATCCCTGAAGGAATATCACAAATATTGCATATTCCTCTTTGGCCCTTTGCTCAGAGTAAGTATCTCACCATTCCTTAGCATGGGGAACAACCTTGAGGAGTGAAAAAGTAATTTTTTCCCTATCGGAAAAATTGTGGACCCAAAAATACCCCTCGTGCAGATTCAACCATTAATCTATAGGATCTGCATCTAGCAGTCCTTCAAATAATGGAATATAAAAATTTGCATGTACCTTGAAGGGGATTGTGTGGCCTCTTGATGAATATGTGTCTCTTGTGGGCAATCGTCGAAGGATCTATGGAAAGTTGTTGATCATATTGTTCCTTTGTCACGCAAGGGCTTCATCGAGCAACAATTTAAAAGGATCTCATTGTCCATCATATTTATTCTCATCCGCCATGAGTTTTTGTTGGGCTCAGCATGACCAATCTTGCAAAGTCTCAACTGGTTTGAGTCCCAACTTCTTGTACCCAGATCTTGTGAGGGACATGCAGAAAGAAAAACAAATGAAGAGAAGATCGCTCTGATACCATTGATCCATAGTCATGAGCGGAATGAAATGAATAACAGATTTAATACAATAACATAGAGATACGGAGACCAACAATAGATATTCAGTGAATAATAACTTCTATTGAATAAATAAAATAGGTTGAAATTTTAAAACTGTAAAATTGAAAACAACTTGCTCGAATGGTGGTATCTACCTCTGAGAAGAGATGTGACTGCTACGTGCATTCGTCTTAGTAGAATGATTACAATGAGGCTCCAGAGGCCTTTTTAACATTACTCATGAATTCCAAAACCCTATACATCCAAAAACTTAACCCTAGGAGATGAAACGCCAAAATTTATGTGGGTCCCAATGGTTAAGTTGGTACCTCAACTTCTCGGGGTCTTAAATTTTTCATACGACCTCCGTTTTAGGAATGTGATAGCCCATTGGAAATATCTTTTCGAGAACTGCACATTGTGTCATCAAACTCTAACTTTATCTATAGTTTGATAGTGGCAAGCCAAAAAAACATTGTTTAGGGCCCCAAAACGACCCTGGAAGTACACAAAGATGTACTGACATGAAAACTTCTAAAATAAGCTAGTTGGAATAGGTGGGTAGCCACCATTATCCACATGGATGTTGTGTAGGGCTTCAGGACAGTTCCATAAGTGTAGAACCCACAATTACAAAGAAATGACATCATTACAAAGAAACGTTTTGAACTAAAAATTGTCAAAATGAGCCAGTTGGAATAAGTGGGTGGCCGCCAATATCCACCTATATCAACTTTCTACTTAACAATATCTCCAATCTCTTATTTATGTATTCAACTACACCATTATCCCTCTTATATACGACAACCACACAACCAATTTAACACAATTGTTATAAATAAGATCAATTTAATAAGAAAAAACAACATTAACCATGGAATTACTTTGAATATGTGCTTCTTCATGAGTTATTTTTGGCTACATAACAACAACCTCCACTTAGTTCTCTCTCTCCTTTCAACCTACATATACATGCTATGCACAATGCACCATGTATAAACCTTCTTTGTAAACAAATCATGTTTCCCTCTTAAGAACATCACACATGCATTCTAGAAAAATTTCATGTCCATAAATAAGCATATTTTTGACTCGTCAAATCAAGGTACACAACAAAACCACCAAGCAAACCTCGATGTATTTTTTACTAGATTTTTCACCCCATCTTCAGATAATTGTAGGGGTGGTGGTATAGTCTGAAAGGTTCGGTGTCATACCAATTGTTAAAAATGTAGATTAAACCTTGCATGATAAAATACCTAAACTAACCCAAGAGATAAATGAACATGTACATAGATTCAATGCTCAGATTTATGGTGCTAAAAACATCTACTCTCAATGATGCATTGTATTCTGGACTATACTTATTAATTATACAAAGAACTTTATATAGAGAATGTGACTATAACCTATAAAACTATAAATATAGTTTCCACATATTGTGATAGATTTTCTCACTATCAAAGAAGATATTATTTATTCTCATATATGCAACTCATTGGATGTAACTTTAATGTAAATAGAATCTCAAACCACTAGAATTCATTAATTAAACAATAACCTTACAACATGCATTCATATCAAAGTAGATATTATTTATCCTCATGCATGCAACTCCTTAGATGTAACTTTAATGTAAATATAATCTCTAACCACTAGGATTCATTAACCGTCTCTATATGTCTCTAGGATGTAACTTTAATGTAAATATAATCTCAAACCGTCTCTATATGTCTCCCTTCACACTCACGTGCTTAGCTTCTTGCCTAAACATTTTTTGTGGCTCGATCGTCCGTCCCTACCCATAAGCATTTCATGTGTCTCTAGACGCCTCCCTTCACACTCATGTGCTTAGCTTCCTTGGCAGGAACTTGGTGTTCCTCAACTCACCTTGTTTGATTATAAATATCATGACTTTGTAAGTTATTTTATTATAAATATCATGACTAAACTTGTCCAAGTTATTTGATTATAAATATGACGAAGGTTGTTGTAAATAAGTTAAAATATATAAAAGTAACTTTTTCATTTTCTTTCGACCGAATATGTGCTTAAAGAGAAGAGAAGGGGAAAAACATTTCTGATAATGAAAATTATAATTTTAAATATTTTTTTTTACAAATAACTAATTTAAATTTAAAACAAAAGTGGATGACTCATAATCTTAATGGAATGTCGATTTTCCATTTCATTCTTATTTTATTAAAAAATATTTTTTATTTCAGTATGAAGGTTGGGTTATATTCTATAAATTTAGGTTTACGATGAAACGACGGGAGGCTCTGCAACTTGGAAACGAACCCTAGCGTGCCGAAATTCCAAAACCCGTGTTTTCCTGATGCTCGCTCTGACGCCAGAGCACTGACCGCTAACTCCATCGAACTGCAGACTAGAGCTCAGCACGGTTCCTGTCAGCCTCTCAATGAGCTCGGGGGAGGGGGGGAAACCCCCCTCGTACAGCGACATCGCCGCTAACGTTAAGGATGGGTCCCGCGCTAAAAGGTCGGCCTTCGAACCACCGATGCACATGAGGGAGAATTTTTTTACCCAAGAGCAAGCTTCCAGCAAAGAAATGGAATTGGACCCCAGTTCCTCTCATGCGCAAGCTTCCAAAAACTGGCTGCCAGGTAAGTGCATCCCCCAACTGGATAAACCGCCTCTGTACCAAATAAAATCGACTAGGGTGGGTGAACACACCCAGTTTATGATGGAACACGCACTAATAGGCAAATTTTTAGGCCTCTGGCCAACTGAGAGAGATCTCACTCGCTGGATTAAAGACTGGTGGAACCCTAAAGGATACTATGAGGTTCAGCTCAGCTCCAAGGGTTTTTTCACAATTATACTATACAATCTTGAAGATAAAGACAGAATATTCGACAATGGACCATACTTTTATAACTCAGCGGGCCTTTTTCTAAGGTTTTGGACTAATAGATTTAACCCAGAACAAGAAGACTTCACAAGAGCCCCGGTCTGGATCAGGCTCTACTCCCTTCCTCGGGAATTTTGGTTAGAAGAAATACTCATGGGCATAGGGAACACGGTGGGTCAATACGTCAAGGCTTCAGATGCCACAAAGATAAGAAAGTATACATCATACGCCCGCATCTGCATATATATGGACATCTCGAAGGCCTTGCCGGGCTCCATCACCTTAGAATACCAGGACGAGGTCTGGAATCAAAC
>ML778720.1:252498-297265 GCA_009831015.1 Picea engelmannii
ATTCTCCTTAGAAAGCGGGAAATAGAAGGACAACTTGAAGAACTCCAGCGTATTTTCATAGCAGGGATTCGATCACAGGACCTGGCGCGGGAAGAGGATCAGTTGTTAATGAAACTAGAGACCTGCAGAGAACAAGAAGAGATATTGTGGAGGCAAAAATCTAGGGTCCAATGGCTTAAGGAGGGGGAGCGCAACACAAAATTTTTCCACAGGGCGATGACGCAGCGAAGGCACATTAACCGAATATCCCAATTGGAGGACGAGAAAGGGGTCCCAATAACTGACCATGACAAAATAGCGGAAGCCCTCAACACTTTCTATCAAGATCTCCTAACAGAGACAAACACAAGCAGGGGGGAGGCCATCCAAAAAGTCACCAGGCACATACCACGTCTGATCAATTCGGAGCAGAATAGCGCTTTGATGAGGCATATCACTCAGGCTGAAGTGGACTTAGTAGTAAAGGACATGCCCTCAGGTAAAGCTCTCGGACCTGATGGCTTCACCATGACCTTCTTCCATCACTGTTGGGACATGGTCAAGGTCGATGCCTGGCTGGAAGTAGAAGAATCCAGAACTTCTGGGCAAGTTATCTCGGCCTTAAACGCTACCTTCATTACCCTCATCCCCAAGGAGGAACGGGCCACCCACCTGAAGCAGTTCCGTCCAATCTCCCTGTGCAATGTTATCTACAAGATAATCACGAAAACTATTGCCAATCGCCTCAAACCGCTTCTGCCGCTTATCATCTCAAAGGAGCAATCCGGATATGTGGAAGGGAGAAAAATTATGGACAGTGTCATATTAGCTAATGAGGTGATCCACTCCTTAAAAACTAGCAAAACTCCAGGTATGCTTATTAAACTTGACCTTTCAAAATATTTTGACAGGTTAAGCTGGCATTACTTGCGGTCGGTTCTGGATTCCTTTGGCTTCTCGAACGTATGGGTAGACTGGATCCTCAAGCTAACCACTTCATCTTTTTTCTCAATTCTGGTCAATGGCACACCCTCTCGACCTTTCCACTCTACCAGAGGAATCAGGCAAGGTGATCCTTTATCTCCTTTCCTCTTTGTAATAATGGCAGAAGGCCTTGGCCGTTATCTAAAAGCAGCGGTCCTAGAAGGAACGCTTGAGGGGCTGCCAATCCACAACCTAAAACCGGCACCCTCGCACAGCCAGTTTGTTGATGACACTCTTCTTATGAATACGCCTACGGCCAGAGAGGAAATCAAGCTCAACTCAATTCTCGCAGACTTCACAGATGCGTCAGGTATGCTGCTAAACCTTGATAAGTCCAGACTTTATTTCTTCAACACGCCTGTCTCGGTTCAGGACCACCTCTCAAGACTTCTGGGCATAGAGAAATGCACTCTCCCCTCCACATATCTAGGCATACCCTTAAACGGAGAAGCAACGAGATCTATCTCCTGGGACAGCCTTTTACTATCCATTGATAACAGGCTGAACAGCTGGACATTCCGGCCCCTGAATATTGCGGCAAGATTAGTCTTGCTTAAATCAGTTTTGCAAGCCTTACCCACTTACCTTTTCACTGCTTTGGCTGCACCCATCTCGGTCATCAAAGCCATCAGGAGTCTTCAACGCAACTTTCTCTGGAAGGGACACCAGGGCAATAAAAAATGGGCCCTTGTCGGCTGGGATAAGGTATGTCGACCCAAAAAAATTGGAGGACTGGGCATCCGGGACCCGGGGAAAATGAATCAGATCATGGGAGCCAAGATGTGGTGGAGATGGCTGCAACATCCACACGAAGTCTGGGCGCAGTTTTGGAAGCAAAAATATGCACCAGCAGTGCAACATGACCAACTAATTAGATTCAACGAGCAGAGGCAAGGATCCAATATCTGGAATACGACGTGGCAGAATCGCCCCCTCATACAACAACACGCATTCTGGGAAATCCGGAACGGTGAGAGTGCACTATTTTGGCAAGACGCGTGGCAATAGCTACCTCCTCTTGATGAAATGGAATGTCTTCACCCTCTTAGGATCAAGCTGCAACATCACGGCCTCCAAAAGGTGAAAGACTTCTAGCTTCCAAATCATGGGCAACAGCAATGGAGGCCATGGAAGACTAGCAAAACAGATCTATAGATTGCGGAGGACCTCAACCTTCTATCGTGGCAGGAATGCATGCAGCTCAGGAAGATCTCTATTAAGGACAGCAGGGACATTCTTAGGTGGGGTCACTCTACCTCAGGGGTCTTCTCAATCAAAGAGGCCTACCACCTCCTTACGCGCCCTACGAATCAAGCCCCTGAAGGAATATGGGGTAAAGTCTGGCAGCCTTTCCTCTGGCCCAAGATATCCCTCTTTCTTTGGTTAACAGCTCAAAATCGTATCCTCACTTGGGATAATCTCATTAAGAGGGGCTTCATAGGCCCTTCCAGATGCCCCCTCTGCCAACAAAATGAAGAGACCCTAGAACACCTTCTCAACAACTGTCACTATAGTCAACAAATTTGGGACTAGGGAGCTCAAGTTATGTGCCGCTCATAGTGAATTTGTGGCAGCATCAGGGACACTCTGGCCAATTGGGGAACTTCCCCCTTCCACAACCCAATTCTCCAGCACATTTGGCAGCTGCTCCCAGGTTTTTCCCTCTGGGCAATCTGGAAGGAACGGAATCAAAGAATATTCAACTCCAAATCTTCCCCTCCACCCATCACCTGGGAAAAAGTAAAAGGCTTCATTCGTGAAACTATCCTCAGCAATTCTTGGCTTCAAGAGGACACTCAGTGCAAGCCATAGGAAAGGCTCATTCTAGAAGAATGGAATCTTCACTTACGGATCAACACACAGGGGAAGACCTTCGGAGGGCATGAAAGCAATCCAATGGTTTGGACTCCCCCCCCCTGTGGCTTTCTTAAGATTAACTTCGATGGGGCATCCAGGAGCAACCCTGGACCTGCTGGTTTCGGAGCAGTACTCAGGGACAATATGGGCAAGATTACTCACATGACTGCTGGTTTCCTGGGTGAAAACACAAACAATGTGGCGAAGATAACCAGTCTATTAAGAGGCCTCCAAATAGCGACCCAACACCTATTCCTCCAGCTAATCATTGAAGGGGATTCACAAATAATAATTCAACTCATATTGAAAATCCTTCATGGCCAATCTCCAGGGCGAATATCCCCCAGTTGGAGACTCTCCGGACTCCTGGAGGATTTTGAAGGCTTCATCCACCCCAGTCTGACCCTTATTTCAGCTCATGTGAAACGAGAAGCCAACAAGGTGGCCGATCACCTGGCAAACGCAGGAATTGACTCAAAGGAGAATCCTATCTACTGGCAGGCCAACGTTTCAGAAGAAACGGAACTCTCTATGCAATGCAAAGAGCTTGCTGGTAGAGACTTCCCTGCCCCGGATGGGGTGACACGCAGTAGATTGGACTGCCACCCGGACTCGCACCAGCGTTGAATTTATTGCTGATGGACGCCACCCTCCTCTTCACATTTACGTTGATGGGAAGCCACAGCAGAGGGCAGGCGATGGAGGTACTCCTCCCTCGCGCGACATTTAACTCTCCACTCGCTCATGAATTCGGTGCTGATATGGATGGAAGGAGGATTCGTAAGTTTGTTCACGGCTTTCACTTTGAGCCCGAGCTGTGGAGGAAATCTCCTGGTGCAGCAACGACAGGATTACTTCTTTGTGGGTTCAACCATGGCTGGCTTGTCTGCACCCAGCATTCGCAGCTGCGCTCGGGTTGGTTCTCTCCTACCCCGGCCCTGCACTTGATTGGCATCTACTTAATTATAATGGTCAGGAGACGAGGGAAACCACGCAGGGGTTCCGCCTGGGAGGCGCTCAAAGCGCAGCGATGCCGGGAGGAGGAGCTTGAAAGAGCCCTGGCTCTGGCCTCTTCCCTCCTCAGGAAGAAAGCTCAGGTTGAGGGGAAGGCAATGCTCAACACCATTGTTGAGCGAGATGTTGACTGCAGCAAAATTGAACAGGGAAACGAGAAAATGGATTTGTATCCAGGCTGTGTGGTGGAAGAGGAACCGTTAATGGGGGACTGGTTGTGCGACGTGATGCCAAAAGCCTTGGAGACGTTCAGAAAGCGGGAAGACAAGAGCATGCCGACTATGGAAAGCGACCCTCCTGGCTGCGTGGTGGAAGAAATCCCGTGGGAGGGTGCCCTGCAAGGCACTGCAGCAGAAAAGATGGAGAAGGCAGAGCCTGAGATGGGCACTGGCGAGGTGAAGGTTCGGACGACGGCTATCCCAAGTGACAGGGACGCTGGAACACATAGCCCTTGCTTCAGCGATGAACAACTGGCCTTGGTGTTCGAGCTCCGTGGCCACATTGCGGACTTGGAACACAGGGCCAGCATTATGGGCCAGCGTATTGATTTGCTCCTCGACGCGCTCTCTGGGGTTCCTGCTCAGCGCAAGTGTCTCCTTTGCATGCAGAGTTTTGCTATCTCGGTGGGAACGGATGGGAGCGACACGTCACCGGGTGACTAGGCTCCTTGTTTTCCTGTTTTTTCAGTCTTTTTGTACAACTGTTATAGTTTTATCTAGACCATTGGCATCTGTCCTGGTTTCCTACGGGCAGGACAGATGCCTCTTTTCTTAATGTTTTAACTGTATAACTGCTAGATGTTTCCCAATAATGCTGGTTTCCGGTTACCGGCAGCATCTTTTGGTGACGTTAGCTTTGTGATAGCTTATTCTGCCAAGGTTTTTAGATAATATAATATAGCAGGTACTACACCTTTTATATATATATATATATATATATATATTCTATAAATTTAATCACAAATCAATAAAAACATTTAAATTGAATTTGAATATTAATAATTTTATTTTATTCCATTTGAATTGTAAATATATTCAATTTTTAAAAAGATTGAAAAATTTTAAATATTTATAATTGTAAATATATTCAATTTTTAAAAAGATTGAAAATTTTTAAATGTTTATAATGGAAATTTTTTATATTTAGAGTTTTTAAAATATTTGTTAATGGAATAGTAGGAATAAATCAAAATGTTTGATTTTTTATATTTTTTTTATAATATGTAATAAATAATATTTTCAGTTGTTTAAATATTAAAAATTTCTATATGTTTAAAAATATTTATATAAAACCTCGGATGTGGTGACAGGTGGAAAGCATGCACATTAAGGCGTTAAATGCACACATCGTTACCCTTTCATCAATATATTGCAGGATGAGAAAAATTCATGGCTCGAAGAAATATCAGTAGTTTCGGTTCAAATTCCAACAGCTTCCCTCATGTACATGGTTCTTGACAACCAAGACCTGCCTCCCCTTACTGGTTTCTCCACCCTTGGTGTTTTGGCTGCTTTGGAATTGGACACTTGCATAATTGAAGAAGAAGTCTTGCTAGAGGCATGCCATGAAGAGACTCTCCCTCGTGAAGGTCGCCCTCCTCCTTCCACTGCCTCAAAATAGGGATCGAGCTCCACCTGTCGCCTTTCACTAGATCACCTGGCCCTCATTTTCAATATGTGTCGGGATATGGAAGAGCAGCTTCACAGGCCCACCCTACTCAGCATCCGCCTAGACTTATTGTTTGATACTCTCTCAAGTGTGCCAGACCAAAGAAGATGCATGACCTATTGATCCAGGTGGATACTGGTGACCACCCACCTTTTCCAAATGGCTTAAAACAGTTTTCTGGCAATTTTGGAAATTTACTATTTTTAGCAGGTTTTAACTTTCGAGGCCATTTTGAGGGCCCAAATGAAGGTTTTTCGAGATCGAGGTTCTCAATGATGGGCCTAACCTTTGTTACTTCTAGCAATTACCTCTAGGAGTTGGATTTTTGAGGCCTTGGGATACCAATACCTTTCTCATCCTTTCCATCCCTTAGAAATAACATTATCATTGCTATTTTTCCTCTAATAATTGTTGCTACGATTATTGACTCCATTACCCTATAAAGGCACTAGTCTACCATTTACAAGTGTTGATTGATCAAACAAACACTCAAACCTTTATCCTTGAAGCTTTTACTAACATTTGATAACCCTAAACTAGACTAACTCCTTAGCTAACTTGTTGTTGTTGAAAAACATTGCTACAACCATACTAATTCAATCCAAATTTCCACATTCACTTGCATAACTCACACTTACATCATCCAAAAATCACTTATGACAATTGCTAGTCAATCTACTAAATAAATGTTGAGTTTGCGTGGTGTTTTCTTGCACCTTTGACCACTAGAATGTGTTGTTGTTGCAAAAGATTGCTACAGCCATATAACTGCAGCAAATTCTCTACAAAAGTGACCTATTTTTCTAGCTAGACATTGCCAAACTTTCTTGTGACAAGATTTTATCATTCAGCTAGGTTATAGCTATTTCTTCTTGTTATTTTCAAGCACTTTCAAGGCATAATTGTTGTTGTTGTTATAAAATATTAATTGTTGTTATAAATTGTTTCATTGCTGCAAATTCATATCAGCTAGGTTACTTTTTGAAGGTTCATTGTCTTATGAAGCACTAATATCATTTTGGTACTTGGAAAGTGCCCATTTTTGCCTTGTTGTCTTGTTCCGGGCAGGTACAAAATATTATTCATTTGCTTCATCTCTATAAGACATAAAGAAGTCTTTGATTTGAGTGATCTATGAGAGGGGAAGGATTTCCTTGTGATTACTTGCCTTAGCCATCTCAAACCCCTAGGTCTCCGGGGACGTCTCCCCTGGGGTAGTCTTGACATACTCCTAAATAGAAAGAGATTTCCTATTAAGGTGAAAATGATAGGTTACTCCTAGTTACACCAATATTGCATTCACTTGCCTTGGGCTTTGGGAAAGTGCAGATTGTGTGATAACATAACTAAAAATATAATTTGTATGGTTATAAATTAGCATAAGACTAGTCTTTATTTTAATGGTTTGAGAATATGGTTTAACTCTTATATGGAATTTATTCTTATAAGTATATGGATTTTAATGAAATTTTTCTATGGGTGGGAGACTTGTTTAGTTAATTCTCCCACCCATGACAAATATATTCAACAAAAATTGAATTAAAATTATATATTGATGTATAATGGTCATAGTTTGTATCATGGTGCAATGTATACATTCTATGATGTGTGTGTGGTGTACTTAAATGTCCTTATAACAATAATAAAACATCATCTGTAAATTTCAAGATGATTTTCTATCAGTGTCCTTAGAATGAGTGTAAAGCGTCATATGTGAAATATAAAACAAGTTTATTTTCTATAACTATTCTTAGAAAAAATATAAATCATTATTTGTAACATATATCAATTAGATTTGTTATCCATGTCCTTAAAACATGTATAACTCACCATCTGCAAAGGTCAAGATGATTCTCTTTCAATGTTCTTATAACAAGTAAAAAATATTAAATGATTTGCTATCAATGCCCTTCGAATAAGTATAAATCAAGTAGATTAACTATCAATATCGTTAGAACAAGTATAATTCATCATCTAAAAATTTCAAGATGAATCGTTATCAATGTCTTTAGAACTAGTAAAAATCATCATCTCTAAATTTTAAGATGATTTGCTATCAATATCCTTAGAACAAGTGTAATTATAAGTTTCTTTCTATGTAATACTTCGCATCAGTTGAAAGTTCCTATGTTAGTGACAAAGGAAATGCTTCATTAGAATTCAAAAAATTAAAATTGATCAAAACTTCATTTTTCGTAATGTGTTGAACATAAACGAACCTTATCATGTGACAAGCATAACATGGCGAGCATAGTAGTGTTGCAATCAATGTGATGAAAATAGAAATGTTGTAAAGTGACAAACATAGTAATGTTGCAATCTGACAAACATAGTAACATCACAATGTAATGAATATAAACAGGCGTTGCAATGTGATGAACATATCTCTCTCATCACAATGTGACAAATATATCCTCACGTTGCAATGTGACACATATATCCTAACATAACAATGTGTCAAACATTTCCAAATGTTGCAATATGACGAACATAACCCATTTTCGCAATGTGATGTACACAACCCAATGTCGCAATATGAAAAATATAGTCGAACATTGTAGTGAGATGAACATTTCCTAACATTGCAATGTGACAAACACAACCCCCTATCGGAATTTGACAAACATATTCCAATGCCATAATGTGACAAACAAAAACCCTATGTCCCAATATGATGACCATAACCTTACAATGTCATGTGACGAAAAAAACCTAATGTCGTTATGTGACAAATAAAACTTGATCAACATTGCAATGCACTACTGTCATAGTAAACCTTGGTTAAACATTATCAATATGTCCCACCATATTCAGCTCCACATGGTCTACGAAGGTAATCCATGGGCATGGTCAACCATACTCAACCCCAGTCAACCATATTCAACCATGGTGAAGGTCAACCATGATCAAACATACTCAACTTTGGTACACGTCAAGCTCAACCATTGTTAACCATAATCAAGCATGGTCATTGTCAACCATAGTCACAATCATATTCAACCATTGTTAAACATTATCAACATCTCCCACCATATTCAGCTCCACATGGACTACGAAGGTCAACCATGGGCATGGTTATCTATAGTCAACCCCAGTCAACCATAGTCAAACATGGTGAAGGTAACCATGATCAACCATACTCAACTTTGGTCCACGTCAAGCCCAACCATGATTAACCATAGTCAACCATGGAAAAACATAGTAAACCATACTCTTAGTCATGGTCAATAATAGACAACCATAGTTAAGGTAATGGTCAACCATAGTCAACGTTAACCAAGTTCAACCATAATTAACCATGGTCGTGGTCATGGTAAACCAAGGTCAACCATAATTAACCATGTTCATGGTAAAAAAAGGTCAACCATAATTAACCATGGTCAACCATATAAAACCAAAGTCAACCAAGGTCTACCAAAGTTAACCATGGTCATTTTCATGGTCAACCATGGTCAAGGTCAAACATAAGAAACCATCATTATGGTCAACCATAATCAACCATGGTCATGGTAAACTATAGTCACAATCATGGTCAACCATGAAATCATGGTCTACCATAGTGAACCATACTCATGCTCAACCATATTCTATCACAGTCAACCATGGTCATGGTTGTTGTGGTCATCCATGGTCAACCATTTCATAAACATTTCATTATTATTTATAATTATATATTAATTCAGAAAGCTAATAATACTCTTCATACATGGTCATGGTCAAATATAGTCAACCATAGCCAAGGTGATGGTTAGTCATATTCATGATTAAGGACAACCATGGTAAACCATAGTCAACCATGGCCTTAGTTAACCTAGGTCAACCAAAGTGAAGGTTAGGCTCAACCAAGGTCAACCATAGCCAACCATAGCAAGCCAAATTCAAGTAAGGTCTACAAAAGTTGACCATGGTCATGGTCATTATCATGGACAACAATTTTTAACCATGGTTAACCATTGTCAACCATGGTCGAGGCTAACTATATTCAATCATGGTCATGGTCATGCTTAGCCATGGTCAACCATACTCATCCATAGTAAACAAAATGGAACCATGTTCATGGTCGTTGTCAAGGTCAACCATGCTCATGGTCATTTTTACAACCATGCACATGGTCAACCATAATTAACCATGTTCATGGTCAACCATTGTCAACCACATTTAACCATGGTTCTGGTCATGGATAACCATGGTCTACCATGATCGACCATGATCATCCATGGTCAACCATAGTCATAAGCATGGTCATTTGATCAATTGTAGCCATGGTCATGGTCAACCATAAATGGTTAACCATATTCATGATCATCCATAGTCATTGTCATGGTCATCATCAATTAGGGTTAACTATGGTCACGGTTATGGTCAACCATAATCAACCATGATCTTAGGTAACCATTGTCAACCACTATAATGGTCAACCATAGTCACAATCATGGTCAACCATGAAGTCATGATTTACCATACTCGACCATACTCATGGTCAACCATAGTCTATCAATGTCAATTATGGTCATGGTCATCGTCAATGTTTTGTATATATGTAATAATGTATTATTATATGTGCCTCTCACAAGATATATAGTGATTGATCACAACTCAATCAATTCTTTTAAAATTCTTAAAGTTCCGATAATGTTATAAGGAAATATTGTATTAAAATGATTTTTTGTAAAATAAATAAATATTTTTCAAAATTTTAAAATTGTAATTTCTGATTGATGTAAATTGTTGATTTCACTAATTTGCCATGCCAGGAGGTGACATTTTGAAAAAAATAATTAACAAAAATATCAAAAAAGAAAACATAAAATTGCCATGTCTCATCTTTCATTAGTCCATCTCCATCTCCATGTACTTTTGAGGTTAATACGATAGGATATTAAATAATTGGGAAGAGACATGATGTACCCTCCCCATAGCAGTGACAGTATCGGTATAACATTCATGTCTAGTCTTGCTAAAACAAATAATGGCAATATCAATATCAATGTCAATCAACAACTCTTTCAATACACTCACTTAGACTTATGTGTCTATCAATGCAACGACTCTTCCAGTTTTTTGTATATTTATTAGTCTCTTCTTCCCAAGGCAAGTATGCTTGCAGGTACAAACATATTGAATGTTTCCAAATTGTTATATATTTTACGATTTGTGTTATATTTTGATTAAATGACATTTTTTATTTAATGATTTTATTTATCACTGTAAAGGGTCGATTCATACGAAATACTTCAATAAATATAGAGAAAGATGAAAAGAGAGCTCAAGTTATTTATATAAATATTATATTTATAATATAGATTTGATTTTGTAATATACATCTTGAGTGGGCCTAATGGTTAAGAACATGTGTTTCCTCCTAGGATGTCACAAGTTCAAATTCAGAGTGGGGTAGGTTATGTATAACTCCATAGACTTTATCAGTTAATTCGTTGCACGGAGGGGGTCCCTTTTCCCACAAACAAGGGGTTCTCGTACACCAATTTGTTGTCTGGATTGGCCATGACCTAACAATTAGAATCAAAGGATTAATCATCCTTTTAATTACAAAATACAATATTATGGAAAGGAATTAAAGATGTTGTCATATTCTCATCATCGAGCATTGATTGAATTACTTCGTTTATCATTAGAGCATACTTTTGAAACTCCAAGTAAGGTTACTTGACTTTTAACCTTTAAATTTCACCTTTTATCAATTTACAATTTTCAAGAAATCGTTGACCAATGTAGTTAAATTTCATGGCATTGTCTAATTGTTCTGCGTTTTGGTCTTTTTTTCGAAATTCAGTGACACAAATTCAAACGAAATCCCATTTTTTTGTTATTTCAATTGCATTTATGAAATCATAAATGGAGTTGGCATGTTGAAAAATCCCTGGAGAACTTGGATTATATATACTTAGCCACAAAAACATGCAGATCTAGCACTTTATCGTCGAATTTAGGGAAAAGTTAAATAGAAAAAATCCCCGAAAAAGGACCAAAATGTGGAATGTTTAGACTATGGAAAATTTCACTTTCTTGCCATATTTTGGGCAAAATTAAATAGAAAAAATCCCCAAAAAAGGGCCAAAACATAGAATGTTTAGACTACGATAAATTTCACTACGTGACCTGTGGCATGTGGTTAATTTTTACCATGTTCGTTTGGATGACTAGCAGGTATTAATTCTATGGATAGAAGGTGCCATATTGGGGTAGGAATTTCATTTTATTTTGGCCACGTTTTTATGAATGTGAAGCGTGCTATGGCTGGTGTGATAATGTTGGATGCCACTTTTGGGGGGCATTTCAAATTTCACCCAGGTCACAAACTAATGGTTAGGTTTATCGAATGAGTGACTAGTCATATGCTACGAAGTCTTATGCTTAGGTTTACTTGTTGGTTCAACCTCAGCTAGTGTCATCTTTAATTCTCGTGTAAACCTTCCCATATGCCCGATAAAGTATTAAGGTACAATTTCCAATACAATCGGCAATAAAATCGCCCATAAGTTGTGTTGTGTACAATCTTAAACTTCTTTATTCCCATGTTATGATATTATTATTATTATTATTATTATTATTATTATTAAAAATATAATTTTAAGGTCATAGTCAAGCCATACACCAAATTGGTGTATGATACCACCTTGTTTGTGGTACAAGGGACCCCCTATGCTCATCCATTTGACTTCTAAAGTATATGGAGGTTATACATACCCTACCTCCTCTTAAAAGGTGAAATAAGTATAGTATCGACACCTTTGAACTTTGAGTACACTAGGGGGTTAAATTTTAATCTTATTTTATGTTATATATATTACATTTTACTATTAAGGCTTCTAAAATTGTAAAATCTAGATATTTTTATTTGAGTCTGGGGGTTGGGTTATATTCTATAAATTTAATCAAAAATCAATAATTTAATGCAATCATAAACTTCTTTATTCCTATGTTATGATAAACCAAAAAAGTGAAATAAGTACACTATCGACAATGTTGAACTTTGACTACAGTATGGGGATAACATTTTAATGTTATTTCATGTTATATATATTATAGTTTAATGTTAAGGCTATTAAAACAATTTAGTGGCTATTTTAAGGTTTGCTTAGGGGAATTTCAGGGGTTGGTTGAAGGGTGTTTTTTCTACTTCAAAGATGTCATATTTTGATATGTACGTGCAAAATCCCAAATGGAATTTATTAGAGTTAGAGTTATTCATATAAGGGTTAGGGAAAGATTAGAGTTAGGGTTTCATAGTTCATAAGGTTTGGGTGGTCCCTTGCATAAATTTCTACTCTTTATGGATCCAAAAGAGTTTTGACTTACACAATCGCAAAAGGATTTGGTGTAGACATTATCTATCTCGTGGATGCTTCTTAGAAAAAAGTCGATTTATTAGTCGCATAGACCATTTCAACTCCGCTATAGAGTGGTTGAAAGACACATCGTTGAAATATTCTGAGCAGGTCTTAAATTTCAAATTTCTCGTTCCTATCAAGTAAACATTTGATGACAATTATTTTTTTTCATGCCTGACACTTTACTTTTTACACAGAATCTCAAGTGTCAAATTGTTTTGTATGTTATATGAAAAATTCACTATCATAAGTTTTTATGCCCCAACTTATTGTATCCAGATCTTATCGGGGACATGCACAAAGAAAAACAAATGAAGAGTCGACCGCTCTAATACCACAGATCCATATTTATGAGTGGAACTAAATGAATAACATATTGAATACAATAACACAGAGATATGGAGAACAACAACATATATCTAGTGAATAATAACTTCTATTGAACAAAGAAAATAGGTTGAAACTATAAAACTACAGAACTGAAAACAACTTGCTTGAATGGTGGTAGTTATCTCTGAGAAGAGATGTGGCTTCTACACGCATTCATCTGATAAGAATTATTACAATGAGGCTCCATAGACATTTTTAACATTACTCATGAAGTCCAAAACCCTAGACATCTAAAAACCTAACCCTAGGAAATGAATCACCAAAATTTATGTGGGCCCCAATGGGTAAGTTGGAACCTCAACTTCTCGAGGTCGTAACTTTTTCATACATCCTCCATTTTAGGCGTGTGATGGTGCATTGGAAAGGTATTTTTGAGAAATACACATTATTTGTCAAAATCTTACTTTGTCTACACTTTGACTATGGCAAGCCAAAAAAACATTGTTTAGGGCCCCAAAACGGTCCTGGAAGTACAGAAAGATGTTTGACATGAAAAATTCCAAAATAAACCAGTTGGAATAGGTGGGTGGCCACCAATATCCACTTGGATTATGTGTAGGGATTGAGGAAATCGTTGGAAGTGCAGAACCCACAATTACAAAGAAATGTCATCATTACAGAGAAACATGTTGAACTAAAAATTATCAAGATGAATCAATTGGAATAAGTGGGTGGTCAACAATATCCACCTGGATCAACTTTCTACTTAACAATATCTCAAGTCTCTTATTTGTGTATTATCCATCTTAGATACGACAACCACACAACCAATTTAACACAATTGTTATAGATAAGATCAATTTAATAAGAAAAAACAACAACATTAACCATGGGAATTACTTTGAATATGTGCTTCTTCATGAGTTATTTTTGGCAACATAAAAACAACCTCCACTTAGTTTTCTCTCTCCTTTCAACCTACATATGCATGTTATGCACAATGCACCATGTAGAAACCTTCTTTGTAAAAAAATCATGTTTCCCTCTTAAGAACATCACACATGTATTCTAGGAAAATTTCATGTCCATAAATAAGAATATTTTTGACTCACCAAATCAAGGTGCACAACAACACCACCAAGCAAACCTCGATGTATTTTTTACTAGATTTTTCACCCCACCTTCAGATAATCGTAGGGGTGGTGGTATAGTCTGAAAGGTTCGGTGTCATACCAATTGTTAAAATGGTAGATTAAACCTTGCATGATAAAATACCTAAACTAACCCAAGAGATAAATGAACATGTACATAGATTAATGCTCATATTTATGGTGTTAAAAACATCCATGGACTAAAACATCCACTCTCAATGATGCATTGTATTCTGGATTATATTTATTAATGATACAAAGGACTTTATATAGAAAATGCGACTATAACCTATAAAACTATAAATATAGTTTCCATACATTGTGATAGATTTTCTCACTATCAAAAAAGATATTATTTATCCTCATACATGAAACTCATTAAATGTAAATTTAATGTAAAGAAAATCTCAAACCACTAGAATTCATTAATTAAACAATAACCTTACAACATACATTCATATCAAAGTAGATGTTATTTATCTTCATGCATGCAACTCCTTAAATATAACTTTAATGTAAATATAATCTCAAACCACTATGATTCATTAGTTAAACAATACCCTTATAGGATGCATTCATATTAAGAGTCTTAAAATTACTCAAAAGTTAAGCATGATAATTCATAGTGATAGGGGGTTGGGGTATTTTAATATAAGTATAGATATAGGCATTCAAAGGTGTGTTTTAATTTAGCTATGAACATAATCATAAATATATTTGAATAGAGAAAAGAGGAAACTCAAGACAATCTAAGCATGAAAAATAATAATGTTTTTTAAAGTTAAAAAAAATATGACAAATATTAATGGAGCATGATATTTCATAGTGGGGTATTTTAATATAAGTATAAATATAGGCATTCAAGGATGTATTTTAATTTAAATGTAAATATAACCATAGATATTTTTTAATAGAGAAAGGAAGAAACTCAAGACAACCTAAATTCTCTTTTACATAAAATAATAATAATAATAATAATAAAGTTTTTTAAATTTAAAAAAATAAAAAAATAAAAATTGATGAATATTAATGAAGAAAAAGTCGATAAATATTGGGAAACTCATCTTTAAAATAAAATTAAAAGGGAGTATGAAAAATAGCGTAAAATACATTAATACTTAAATGAAAATTTAGTGAACTATATTTTAATTGTTGTATGGTGGCATTGTCTATAGGGAGATTTAGTTTACTCCTTATTTTATAGTGGATGTGTTTGCCCATTGTGTATGTGGGCCATTTTATTATATCTACATGATTAGTATTATTATTATATTTTGTTGTGTTATAAGTTATGAGTTGTGTATGAGGGTGGAGGGTGGGTAATATTAGAGAAAAATTATTATATGTGTATGAAGGTGGAAGGTGGATAATATGAGGATGGGGTAATATTAGAGAAAATTTATTATATGAGGATGAGGATGGAATAATATTGGAGAAAACTTAATTTTTTCTAATATAATCATATTAAGTTTTCTTTAATATTATCCACTAAATTTTTTCTAATATATTCACTAAATGAGATAAACCTTCACTAGATGGAATGAGGATGAGATAAATGGGATGAAGATGAAATAGAGTGAAGATAATAGTAGAGAAAACATTTAATTGTGAATTTTGTTGAAAATTTGTGATATGGCGGCATTGTCTATGTGTATATTTCGTTTAGACCTTATCTTACATTTTGGATTTGTGGTATATGTCCATTGAAAATTTGTGGTATGGTGGCATTGTCTATGCGGATATTTCATATGCTTCTCGCACAATAGAAGGACTCGTGCCAGATTGCCTCCAGGACCCTATGCATTGCCCATCATCGGAAACCTCCACCAATTGGTGCTCCCTGCTCACCGTACTTTTAAAAGCCTTGCTGACAAATATGGTCCCATTTTTTTTCTCCGCTTGGGCTCTGTCCCTACAGTCGTAGTTTCTTCTTCTGAGATAGCCAAACAGTTTCTTAAAAATCATGATTTGATCTTTGCCAGCCGACCTCCAAGAGCAGCTGGGAGATTAATATTTTTCAACTTTGAAGATGTGATCTTCGCTCCTTATGGAGATCATTGGAGGCAAATGAGAAAAATATGTGTGTTAGAACTTTTGACTGCCAAAATAATCGAGTCCTTCAAGCACGTAAGAGAGGAAGAGGTGTCTGCCATGATCCGTTCTGATTGGGAGGAGAGTGGGAACGGAAGAACGGGCGTGAATGTGAGCAAGGCCATCTCTACTCTCACCTCCAATATAGTTTGGCGAATACTGGCGAACAGGAAATTTTCTGACGATGATTTGGGTGGTGATTTCAAAGGGTTTAAGGACCTGTTGGTAAAGTTGACAGCTAGGGTGGGAGACTTCAATATTGGAGACTTCATTCCGTATTTGGATTGGCTTGATTTGCAAGGTATCAATCGGTGCATGAAGAAGATCCATAAAACATTCGACGAATTCGCAGAGAAAATTATAGATGACCATGTTAATGTTAATCATCTCATGGCCGCGGCTTCGAATGGCCAGAAAAGGGCAGACGCAGAGCCTCATGTTCAAGACTTCGTCGATGTGCTACTCCACATGGCTGTGACCAACACCAAAATCACACGGGAGACCATCAAGGCTCTTGTGCTTGTATGTCTCTAGGGTTTTTGCCATTCTATATTATTTATGATCAAATAAATAATTGTGCATTAATTCTAGGGTTTTTGCCACTCAGTCATCATTGTGCATTAATTGGATTTGAATTTGTGCAGGACATGTTCGGCGCTGGGTTGGAGACGACATCAACTACGTTAGAATGGGCAATGAGTGAGCTGCTCAGACATCCCAATGTAATGAAGAGATTGCAGGAAGAAATCGATTCGATCGTTGGCCAACATGGTAAAGTAAAGGAGTCGAATCTGGCAACCATGAAATACCTCCACTGTGTAGTGAAAAAGACTCTGCGACTATACCCAGCGGTGCCGCTAATGGTTCCTCATGAATCTGTAGAGGCTGTGACAGTAGGGGGATACTACATACCTAGGAAAACAACGGTAATGGTAAATGTGTGGGCTATAGGAAGGGATCCCAACGTGTGGGGGGCATATGCTTCCAAATTCAAGCCGGAGAGATTTATGGAATACGAACAAATCAATTTAACAGATCAATCAGACTTCAGTATGATACCGTTCGGGGTAAGAAGGAGAGGATGCCCTGGGGCTTCCTTGGCTATTCCTACAATTGAGCTTGCATTGGCTCAGTTGTTGCACACTTTTGATTGGAGAGTTGAAGGTGATCCCTCCCAGCTGGATATGAAGGAAGTGTGTGGAGCGACGATTCCAAGGCAAGTTCCGCTATAAACTGTAGGACGAGACAAGGCACTGTTTCTCTTCCCACTATAAACTGTAAGCTTATAGTTTTCACTGAGGGTCAGCTTCCCACTATAAACTGTAGGACGAGACAAGGCACTGTTTCTCTTTATTTGCAGTAGTTTTCCCATTATATACCGCATGACTTTAAGCTCTCTGATTCTGTACATCTAATTATGTCTGGATTATTATAAATATTAATCAATATCGTATTCTCCACTGCTGAATTCCAACTATCGAATTCTCTATTGTCATTTTGTAGAATACTTTGTCTTATAATTATTTCACAAATGACTGTATCGAGTTATGAAGGTTTATGGCAACCTTTATTGTTATTTTTTATTTTAAATATTTTTTTTATATTATTTAAAATTTAAGATAAATATAGAGAAAGATGAGAGATGATTTTTTTTATATAAATATTATATTTATAATATAGTTTTGTTTTTATCAAAATATATATATATATATATATATAATTTTTTATTTATATTTAATGATACATAATATTATTATTTGTTATAAATATTATATTTTAAAATTTAATATAAAAAATAAATAAAGATATCTATCCTATTATATTATAAATAAATAAAAATTATGATATTTACACGGAAAGACGTACACTTATTGATAATGGGCACAATTAATGATCTTTTAATCTTATTTAACCTTAAACTCTAATCTGATGGCTATGCATTGAAGATGATGACATATTCTTAGTGGTCCTCCAAAATCAATGGATCAGATTTATTGTTCATAACTTTCTTGCATTTATCAAGGCATCCGTCAACATGTTTACTTTTTAACATTTACCTAATCACATTAAAAAATTACTGTAAGAATATGTAATTGCCACGTTCCATTTATCAACCTAATGTAGTCAAACGTTTCATATTACCACAGACAAATTACCACAAACGCTTTATATTGAAGGCACACATTCTCAATATATTGGAAACACGCTTTCTGAGCCACAAGTTAGCTACTGTGCTAGATAAATTTAATTAAGCAAAACAAATTATAACTAAATTTAAAGTAAGTAAAGAAATAAATGGATTAATGAACCTTTTAATTATAAAATATAATGTTATGACCAAGAATTCAAGATATCATTGTCTTTAAACTGAAAAATAAATCACATTCATTGATTTGGGAGGATGACTAAGAATATGTCAGCATCTTCAATTGTTAGCCATCAGATTAGAATTTTAGATTAAAAGGTGATTAATTGTGCTCATCTCCAATAGATATACGCCTTTAGGCGTAATTAACTAATAAAATTGCATTTATGAATTCTTTAATATTTTTGCAAATTAAAACATATTTTTGCAAATCCAAACAAAATCACCAAACTTTTAACATTTAATTTTACCTTTACCAATTTACAGTTTTCAATAAAGCTGTGGTTAATTTTTACCATGTTCGCTAGAATGACTGGCATGTATTAATTCTATGTATAACATGTATCATTTTATTGCTTCAACCTCCAACGGCTTGTCCATACAACACAGAAGGTAGATGCCTGAAGAGATGGAAGAAAATATAGTGAATGTATATGATGAATTGCCTCTCGATAAGGTTTTGAAATTTAGACTTTTGATCTTTAACAATTTGGATTATCAGAATCAGGAATTAGTTTTTTTATTTTTCCTATCGATCTTTATCCTTCGAGTCAATCCTTAACGAGATGAACGATCCCCAGTTTGGTCTTCTTTGTTTAATAACGGAGATGAACGATCCCCCAGGAAATTTGCCGACGTAGATCGTTCGGATCTAAGATTACATTATTCAATAAAATGATCTAAATTATTTTATTATATATATCATGACTGTTGTTGTAAGTTTTTTTTAACAGAAAATTATCATTATATTAATATATAATTTGTTCTCTTGACAAAGTATACAAATCTTGTTCAATTTAGTACTAGTTTATAGACCATGCTTTAAAAAATATATTTTACCACTGATCCAACAGAATCAAAAAAAACGACACAAATGCAATTTAACATTTAGATTGAAAAAAAAAATTCGAAAATAAATCAGAAGTTGTGAGCCCCCAAAAGATCTCAAAGTCTTATACAAACACCTCAAAGTGTTTCCAAAAACACCACACGCCCCCAATAAAAACTTCAAAACTCTGACCTAAACCTCTCTTGCCAAGAAGCCAGTACCACAGCGAAAAAAAACTATACTGCCAAAAAACTCGCACAACAAAAAAAATATCAAAAATACCTATAAAAATTTGTGACAGAGCCCTCCGAAACCGCCGACCATTGCTACCCCACTCGATCTGAAGCACAAATCCGAGCCACGGATCCCACCAGGGCCGCCGACCACCTTGCTGCACCGCGCGCCCTTGTTGTAACTAGCTCGCCCATCTCGCCGCAACTCGTTCGCCCTACTCGCCGATGCTTCCTGGACTGCGACTAGCGAAACTCTAGCCGCAACCCATTCGTTCCGGCCGCTCAGTACCTTCTCGCCCAGGTTCACGATTTAAAAGTAACTTAAAATAAGTTACTTTTGCAATTGCGTTTGGATTGAATATGTGTTTGGTAAAAATATTTTTAATGATGAAACGAGAACAGATATTAACTAGCACAGCCACATAATTGTGGTTGATCAACCTCAAAAGGTTGATAAGATGAAAAGAATCCTTAAAAGAATATATTAAATTTTATTATTGATTAACAAATAAACGATTGAGCTTCATTTATTTGGTGTTAATATTTTAATTTTTGTTAATCACTTAGGTGGCAATGAGTTAGCTATCAAAGTAATTTTTAAATATGATTAGGTAAATGTAAAAAAGTAAACACATAAACGGATGTCTTTATAATAGCTAGGAAGTTAATGATTGAAATCATAGCCATTTATTTTGTGTGACTACTAAGAATATTTCAGCCATATTTAATCTTGTCCATAGAAAACTTATTAAGCACTAAACCCCTATTAAATCTGCCCATTGTCAATAGGTGTACACCTTTCGTAGTTATTATCATTTTAAAGATTTTTTTTTATAAATAAATAATTTAAATTTAAAATAGTCTTAATCGAATGTCCATCTTTCATTTCATTCTTATTTTGTTAAAATATATTTTTCACTCAATATGAAGGTTGGGTTATATCCTATAAATTTAATCACAAATCAATAAAAACATTTAAGTATATTTTTAGTTCAATAGGAGGATTGGGTTATATCCTATAAATTTAATCACAAATCAAAAGAAACATTTAAATTGTATTTTCTACAATTTTAGACTTTTTTATTCCTATGTTATGATAAATGAGAAAAGTTCATTTTTATTTTGTTAAAAATTATTTTTAATTCAATATGAAGGTTGGATTATATTTTATAAATTTAATCACAAATCAATAAAAACATTTAAGTTGTATTTTGCACAATCCTAAGCTTCTTTATTCCTATGTTATGATAAACATGAAAAGTGAAATAAGTACATATGTTATGATAAACATGAAAAGTGAAATAAGTACATTATAGGTAGTGTTGAACTTTGGGGATAACATTTTAATGTTATTTTAGGTTATATATATTATAATTCATAGTTTAATGATTATTTTAAGGTAGGCTTAGAGGATTTTCAAGAGGTTGGTTGGAAGTTTTTTGTGCTACTTCAAAGGCATAGTCTTTTGATATATATTTGTAAAATTTTTAATTAAAAGTTTTAGGGTTAGGGTTATTCATATTAAAGTTATGGCAAGGTTAAAGTTAGTGTTTCATAATTTATAACTTTTGGGTTAATGGTTAAATTTGATGAGTATAATATAATAGAAATATATTATATAATTTAACAACTTATATTATAATATAATATAATAAGCATACATAACACAAGTTATAAATTCTATAGCAAAGATTGTGAATACGGATCAAGGATTCAGAAACATTGCCCAAAACCTACATTCAACTATCTAGAGAGGTAAGGCTCGTTAATATTAAATTGTAATTGCAATATTGGAAATTGTCTTCTAGAAAACACCGAATAAACATGGGTGCAACCAGCTTCTCACTAACTCTATTTTATTTCATTTTAAAAAACATTAGTAATTGTTATTAAAAAAAACAAATCCAAAATAATTATTATTATTTCATTATATTACTAACAAAAGTTGCTCTTGTATTTTTGACAAAAGTTTAAACAACACATAATACATATTATTTAAATTATGAGAAAAAAAAAGCCTCGCTCAAAGGGAAATTTTAAAAACAAATCTGTCATAAGCTTGTACAATTTATCCTTGCACAAATTTCTAGCCTTTTTAAATCTAAGAGAGTTTTGATTTACAAATGTAAAAATATTTGGATGTAAAAATATTTGGTGTAGAATTTATGTACCTCCTAGATGCTTTTTAAAGAATAGGTGAGCTATTAGTCACAGTAACTTAGACGATATAAAATAATGTTTGGTAGTGAAGTGGTTTGCTACTTCAATGTCTCTCGAGACACACTTGACTTTGTCATGCTCGACACACTTATAGTTTTATCGATGTGATATTATTTACAGAATAAGATATCATGGTTATGAGAAGATCCATTTCCTTGTGACTTCCTCCTCAAACTCTTCAAACATTTTCCTTCATAAACTACAAACCCTAAGAGGAAGAAAAGGAGAGGAGAAGAGGATAGGTGAGAATGAAATGAGGAATTAAGGCTAAAAAACCCCTTTTTGTTCTCAAAATGTAAATTCTAAATTAAAATAAATCATTGTAATCTATCTCCGAATTTAATTTTTTTACATACAGGTAGATACACTAGCATCCCATTGACATGGTTATAAACAAAATTTGATCATGTCAATGCTATAAAATATCATCTAGGCATCAATGTACCAATGCCCATAAGAAAACATAAGAATATTGATGTCTATTGGGCTCAATAGTAATAATAAAAAGAATAAAAAGAGACTAATTTCCTCAACTTTATTGTGAAATCCAACATCAAATTCCCCTTATATCAATGTCATATTTTTATCCCAAATGTAGTAATACACCCATGTTTCCTCCATATTCTCACATTCACTACACACAATTCGGAACTGCTTGGTCACATATGGCACATGTCTCCTCATTATAATATATTGATTATTTTCTTTATAAAAGATAAAATCAAAAACATCACAAATTTCAAAAAAACAATATGGGAGAAATCACATTAGTTCTTATTGCCATCAAAGTTTTGCACCATGTTCTATCTCTTTAACAGTTTAGGAAGTTGTCTATGTCACCCTTGTTCAAAGCATGTGTACTATGTCACCCATATTTGTCCATTTATATAGATTTCACTAGTTGTTTTCATTACATTGGTACCATGCAATCGATGACATCATCATGGTTCCTAATATTTGCACCTACCATATATTTGAATTGTCATCTTGATACTTGAATCTCTCTCATGTCCTCAATTTTCCTTTGTCTACATGGTTCCTAGTACACCTTCCACATTTCTCACCTCCTAGTCTCTAAATTGACATATGGTTAAGTTTATTCTTAGTTTATGGTCATTTCCTAGGTCAATTGTCCATTATGCTTCATTCAAAGGATGTCATGTATTCCATCATTGTCCCATCCCACTATGTCAAGCCCAAGTCCAAATCACATATATGTTTGTTCTACACCTAATGTTAGTTTATAAGGAATCATCATGACCTTTATCTAATGAATCTACCCCCATCAACACCAACATATTAATTGTATATGTTTGATTTATAGGCTTACGGTTACCATTTTCATCATTGGTGGTGTACCTATCATATCACAATGGTTTTTTCTCACTCATCCTTGACAAGATGATTCCTTCTGGTACTCAAATTCAACACATCCATTCACAAAAATCAGGTTTACTTTATTACCTTGGTGCCCATTTGCATTATCAATGGGTTATCTCCCATTTGGCAGGGATTTTCATCATTGATTTCTAACCAGATGATTTCTCCCATGCCCAACTATAACTCATATGAGATCATGGATATTCAAACTTGGTGATAGCAATGTTCCAAATCCAATTGAACAATAGGTACATGTATGGCTCTTTTTTAGCATTTTGTTTTAGCCTGCAATGAGATCTCATCATGTCCTAGGCTCCATTTTCAATGGGCCTCCTTTTTTTTAATACTTTTCCATCAAGGATGACATTTTTCCATCACACATTTCAAATAGAAGCAACATTCATTTTTAGATTATCTTGACCTGTATCCACTAGCCATGGTCTCATATTATTCTTGATTTGGCTATTTCATGAGGATGGGTATACCCCACCTCGTTTGTAACAATATGGTATGCATGTATCACCTAACCATTTTTTCCTTCAAGTGGCCTCCTCTCTCTCTTTCCATTAGRRYTCCTTTCTTCARTCCATGCTCTCTCTCCCTCCATATTTATAAAAGAAATTTGTGATGYATTTTGGATATATGATKCACTACTAACTTCATACAACATGAGGCATTTTTTATCACACCAWTTTTTYCCACCTATAACATTTACATGATATYKACCAAAYGAATCCTTAGCCAACACTAACCATGTACCTAATACACCCAATGCATAGATTATAGGCCCATTGCACATCTCAAATATGMRTCAAATTTAAGTTGAGAATMRRAAGGGTTATGYTATTTCCTATTAGTCACATGRCCMATGTGGAAAATATCACAATACTCTTGCAATACCTATAGTGGCATGATTTTAGCCATTGCATGGCCCATTAATGCTAGAAGTCACCTCATGAGATTGATAAGTGAGTATAGAAATAAACCAATCATCCCTTCTTCAACAATGAGAGGGTAGTTGACCATCCCTTTGGTGAAATCAAGCACTTGGAAATTGCTACTAGAATTAGAGATCATATTGGAATTGGTTCACCTTCCAACTCTACTTTGCCCTATAAATACAAGCCTCCTCCATGCATTTTAAAGATATTTTTAGTGCTAAGGTTATGATGATGAAAAATTTTCAAAAAGAGAGGAGTCCCTTTCTTTAGCTCACATTAAAGAAAAAACAATTAAAGAAAAATTATTATACATATATAATAATAAATAAATAAATAAAAATAAATAAATAAATAAATCATTGTTACAATGGATAATATTTGTGTGTTCTTATTTTTATATTTTTAAAATGCATGGAGGAAAACAATCATCATTTATGTTGTCTATGTCATTTAAAAAAAAATTAAAATTAAAAGAAAAAACAATTATAAAAACATTATTATAAAAAATAAATAAAAAATAAAATATATAAAAATAAATAAATTCAACAAAAGTGTTATAATGAATAATATTTGTGTTCTTATTTTATGTATCTACTATATTTAACGTTGAAAACTTTGAAATTTCCAAAACTCTATTTACATATGTCATTTTTTTTATTTCACAAATTTTTATGGTATTTTTCTAAATAAAAGTTTTTTAAAACATGGGAAATTTTTGTTATATACAAGTACGTTAATCCTTTGAAAAATATTTATTTTTTCCTAGTTTAAGTTTTTTTTTTATGAAAAATTAACATCATTTTTACAAAATTTCAAAAAAGTAAATAATTTTGTTTTTATCTTAAACATATACATATAGCATTTTCATGTGTTTTTAAGGGATCTAAGAAAATTCCCTTATGTTATCATTATGCTTGCAAACTTTTCCATGTATTTATAACAGTATTAACATGTAAAGTAAATTATTGAATGGAAATGATAAAGTAGACTAAGAAAGTAAGACAAAGCAAATTTACATTGTTTCCTTATATTCGTAACAATATTAACATGTAAAATTAATTCTTAAATGGAAATGATAAATTAATTGTTAAATGGAAATGATAAAGTAAACTGAGAAAATAAGAAAAAAAAAATTGCATTATTGAATATATATAACATTAACATGTAAAATAAATTATTGAATGGAAATGATAAAATCGACTTAAAAAAGACATAGCAAATTTGCATTGTTGAATATACAATGCATGTTAAAAAAAAAATTATATGCTTGTGAATATACATAATACAGTTAACCAAAAAATGATAGGCTTGTCGATCATCACAAATACATAAAGAAAAATATAAAACACCTCATTGTTCTTCCTTAAATCTTCATAACCAAAAAATGATAGGCTTGTGGAACATCATTAGTACATAAAGAAAAATATAGAACCCTTCATTTTTCTTTCTTAAATATTTACACAAAGTAAGTAAATATTGTGATACATCAAAGCAAAGTAGAAGTTCATTTGAAAAATGTAAATAAAAAGTAATAATGAAAGTAATTTTTATATGAAAATAAACAAAATGTACAAAGAGAAACTTTGTTAATCTATATTCTAAACTCTTTATGTAAATAAAAAGTAATAATGACAATAATTTTTACATAAAAATAAAAAAACACACACACACACACACACACACACACACACACACACACATATATATATATATATAAATGTGCAAAGAAAAACTTGGTTAATATATATTCTAAACTTTTTATGGATAAATGGAACATTGACATACATAGTTATTCCTTGTTTCAAAATATTCATGTGCATCTCCTAATTGAATGGGTACAAATGCCCTAAACGGATCTTCATCTAGTTGGTGTTGATGAATTGACAAGTCTACTAGTATATTTGTTGACCTCTTTATTAGGCTCTTTTTCATGTCATTTAGAAAATTTATATTCATTATCTCTCTAGATACATTTTTAATGAGGATATTGTATAAATTAGGTGTTGGATGGTATAAATGAAGCACTATATGGTATGTAGGCATGATTAATAGAAAGTATGATAAATCATGCAGATGGTATGGTAATAAGGTAAGAATTAAATGGTATGACTAATTAATTAGGTTGTATGGTTGTGAAGAAAATAAAAAAGGTATGATTTCTTAGATGTTATCACATAATAATTTAGTTTTATTGTGTGAGGTTGGCTTATGTAAACAACAAGATGATTTGATCATTTTTCTCCAAAAAGTGATGATTTTCCACCATTGTTGACATGCTCTAGAATTGCTCAAAATTGGAAGAAAACAAGGTTATTCACCTACAAAAATGTGATCAACTGAGTTGATTCACAATAAACTCGTTAGCATCCAATTAAAATTAAGTGATCCATGCTTGAATTCTCACCCTTGGTGCATTGGGTCTTTCTTTGGATAGTGAACCTGACCAGTTCAAGAGGATTTCGATGTGATCTAGGTTTATTTTTGAAGATTTTCAATATATCTCTTCAGTAGTTGTGATGAGGTGATTAGAAATTAGATCTAGGAGCACATCCTTGTGTACAATATTGTTTCGAAGTGACTAGTTCCTCCTACTTTTATTATAACATGTGGTCAAACATTTATCTACCATTGTACTTCATTTTATTTGTCTTGGGGTGATACTGTAAAGTTTTATTTTCTTTGTAAGTTCTTAATGAAATACATGCACTTGTGTTCAAGCTTCATGTAATTCCTAGTAAGCTATGGTGCATTCTTGTACTTGGATCAATGAAGGTGATGCATGTTTCCTAATGTTGGTTGCTGTTTTGGTGTCTATGGGTGTTGTGGTTGTTCCATGATAGCTTATCCATTTCTTCATGGGGTGCTAGAAGAGGAAGGGTGTTGTTGGATTTCTTATTACTACGAGACAACATGCTTAGTCAACACACTATCTGAAAATGGTTGTTTTATGTCATCCTCATCTTTCAAATCTATGACCTCGTATTTATTTGGTGTCTCTTTAAGTTGTTCTTTGATCTCCTCCTCTCTTGATGGAATATATGAGGCATAAGTAGAAAATGGGCAGTCACCAAGGTCTCTTGTAGGGATTGGGTGAGGCCAAAGAATCTCAATTTCCAACTACAAACTAACCAAATACTATAACTTATGGTTTGAGTAGAGAGAATGATTGTGGACCACATGGATCTTATAAGAAAGGATCACATCTATTAGGTCCATGACAATATTTTTCTTCCAACATGTAAGGATACTTGGTACTCAATCACTATATTAGGACATGGTTGTAGTGTAGCTATAGAGACAGTTTGGGGGCGGGGGGTGTGCAGATGGCCATAGTGATAATAGTGGAGGCCATTCAATGTAAGGTGTCCTAGGTCCACTATATTATTAAATAAGGCCCACTATGAGAGTTATATATAATAAATGTAAGAGGACTTTCTAGAAGTAGAACCTTCTAGTAATTCCTCTTACATTTATTATATCTAACTATCATAGTGGGTCTTATTTAATAATATAGTGGACCTAGTCCACCTTACATTGAATGTCCTCCACTATTATCACTATGGCCCTCTCGAGCCCCCCACTACCTCTCTAGCTACACTATATTACATCCCCCTTATGAAAGTGTTGTCCTTAATACTTGTTATGAGGGTGTACAACCATATATCAAGGTCTCATGGATAAGTGTGGACTATAGTGCCGAAGTAGGATGGAGAAATAGGGTCCCATGTAGAAATTCAAGCCACCATGTTGAAGTAGTCAAACTGTCATTGTAAACTTGGGTCTCATGTCCAAGTGCTCATGTAAAATCCACGATAAAGATATCAGAACTCAAGAACCAGTTTATGCTCCAAATATCTACATTGATCATGCGGGATCCAAATATGTAGATCCCTCCATATCTAAAAAAATATTTACATAACACACTAGTACTGGAGAATACTGAAAAATAGTATTCAAAGAAGTCTCTTGACTACTCTCCATACTGTGCTCTATATAAGGTGGAGTAGATTCATCAAATAAAAGATGAAAATAGTTATCATCCCAAAGATTACAACTATCCATATACCAATCCTCACAATCTTCCTTGTAATAATACCAAGCATATCTTTCTTGAGTATATTATCCTATGATGTCAATGTACATGATATTCCTAATATATCTCTCCTACACTACAAGTCTAATCGCTTCAATTCTGAGCTCTTCACTATTTTGAAATTTTGTTTCAATATCTCGTTCCAGATTTTGAGATTCGGTCGTGAGGGATTCCATATTTTGTTGCAAGTCCATGAGAAGTTGAAAGTGAATATCCATTCGAAACACCACATATAATATACCAAAATAAATATCTTAAAATCCCTTATCCAATGAAATTGATCTGGTAGCAATCTAACACCCTGTGAAAAGCGATGAACTCTACAGTCTTGTCTCCGTCACGAAAAAACCCCAAAATGGTTAATTTTAAATCAGTGATATCTTCAATTTCGGAGCTCCGATTTGGGTGATTTTATTTTTTAAATCAGTTGTTTTTTAAAGAGGAACTTTGACATGTAATTGTTTTTGGAAAATTCGGCCCCAACTGCTACAAAAAAAAAATCATGTGGTCGTCCGTGGAAAAAACCATGAAATTTTGCATATTTTAAGATGTCAATAACTCCACTTCCCAAACCCTGTTTCGGAAAAAACAAATTTAAATGGGTGTTTTTATGAGAGGAACTCATATCTACAATAGTTTCTGCAAATTTGCACAGGAATTGTCTAAAATGTCATGGCCCTCTTTTTCTTCTCCGAAAAAATATGAAAAATTAGAAAAATAAAATTGTCCACAATTCTTGCCAAGGAAAGTGTTCTGATACCAATTGTTAAGTACCAAAGAAATGAATATAGAAATACCACAAATATTCAAGAACAATATAGAATAAATATTCAGTTTATTATTAAAAACCCTTGAGGTAGGGAAACACCATACAATGGATCCTATTATGGAAGGGATCCTCTAATGTTCACTTGCCTCTTCGAGGGGGAATCCTCCTATTGAGTTACTGCTCCAAATACAATATTTCTCTTCATACCTCATTACATTTCTTAAACCCATTTATATAGTGCTACCAACCACCTAAGAAAATTCTAGAGGATGAACCTTCTAAGAAGTCTGCTTACATTTATTATATCTAACTACCATAGTGGGTCTTATTTAATACTATAGCGGACCTATTCCACCTTAAATTGAATGGCCTCTACTATTATCACTATGGGCCCTCCAATCCATAGTGATAATAGTAGAGACCATTATGATAATTAGATATAATAAATGTAAGAGGAGTTACTAGAAGGTTCTACTTCTAGAAGGTTCTTCCTCTAGAATGTTCTTAAGGGGTTGGTAGAACTATATAAAGGGTCTCAATAAATGTAATGAGATATGAAGAGAATTATTGTATTTGGACAGTATCTCAATAGGAGGATGCCCCCTTGAAGGGGCAAGTGAATAGGAGAGGACCCCTTCCATAATAGGATCCATTGTATGGTGTTTCCCTACCTCAATGGTTTTTAACAATAATGTGGAGATTTATTATATATTGTTTTGTGGATATATTGTGGTATTTATGTATTCAGTGTTCAGGTACTTAACAAGTGGTATCAGATCACTTTTCTTGGCAAAAACTGTGGGAATTTTTTTTATTTTTGCAGATTTTTCGGAGAAGAAAAAGAGGACCACGACATTCATGACACTTCATGTAGATTTATATGTAAAATTTGTAGCAACGGGTTGTATATATATGTTCCTCTCATAAAAAACACCCAATTTAAAAAAAAAAAAAAAAAAAAATCGTCTGAAACAGAGTCTGGGAAGTGGAGTTATCGACGTTTTAAAATCTACAATTTTCAAGGTTTTTTCCGCGGATGGCCATGCGATTTTTCTTATTTCTATAACACCTAGGGATAAATTTTCCGAAAAAAATTACAAATTCCTCTTTCAAAATATCTTATTTAAAAAAAAATCACCCAAATCGGAGCTCCGGAAGTGAAGATATCATTGATCTAAAATCAACCATTTTTGGGGGGGTTTTCGTGACGGCGGCGGGACTGCAGAGTTCGTAACTTTTCATAGGGTGCTCAGATTTCTATTAGATCGGTTCCATTAGATAATTCATTTTAAGAGATTTATGTTGGTATATTATATGTTGTGTTTCTAATGGATATTGGCTCACAAATTATCATGGGCGTTCTATGAAAATTTGAAGCCCTTGAGCACCATTTGCAAAAGGGTCTACAAGATATTAGGGACAGTTGTCAAAATATTCAAAGGACCTTGGATAGCATGCACGAGAGATATTTTATGGAAGATATCAGGGATGGATATAATCAATAAGTATATGCTTGTTATGATTTTGAGGTCGATTGTGATGATTTGTATGTGGATTGAGGCCGATTGTGATGATTGGTATATGGATAGTTGTTAATTTTGGGATGACAACCACTTTCATATTTTATTTGATGACTCTAATCCACCTTCTATAGAGAACATCAATGTAACAAATAAGGAGTCAAATTTTATTACTAATGTCCATTCTGCATATTCTACAGTGGTATTATGCCTTCTAGATTCAACTACGACCATTTCCCACTATGTGGATGGATCTTCTTATTTGAATCCACATGACAAGTGTCAATATTTGGAACATCATTTTCAATTGGTTATTGGGTTCTGATATCTTCCGCGTGGAGTACACATGAGAACTTGGACATAAGACCTTGGTTTACAATGGCGATTGGACTACTTCAGCATAGTGGCTTGCATTTCTATATGGAACCCTGGTTCTCTAGTCTACTTCTGCACAATGGTCCACACTTATCCATGGGACCCTGGTATATGGTTGTAAATCAAGCGTTGAGGATAACATTTTCATAAAGGGGGTGGAATGTTAGGTAGGTAGAGAAGTAGTGGGGGACCTAGAGGGCCCATAGTGATAATAGTAGAGTCCATTCAATGTAAGGTGGACTAGGTCCACTATAGTATTAAATAAGGCCCATTATGGTAGTTAGATATAATAAATGTAAGAGGACTTCTTAGAAGGTTTTGCTTCTAGAAGGTTCCTCCTCCATAATGTTCTTAGGTGGTTGGTATCACTATATAAAGGGATTCAAACAATGTAATTATATATGAAGAGAAGTATTGTATTTGGAGAGGTAGCTCAATAGGAGGATGCCCCCTTGAAGAGGCAAGTGAACAAGAGAGGATCCCTTCCATAATAGGATCCATTATATGGTGTTTCCCTATTGTTTCCATCCTTATACAGACCTACTAACGTGGAGAAGTAACCCACTTGGTGTGTCCTTGGAGGCACAAGCCTAAGTCCAAACCCACTGTCGCCTCGACTTGGACTTCTTTCATCTAGGCTCACTCCTAGGGAAGCCAAGGGGGGTAGACCCTATTTAACTATGTTAAGTTGATTAAGTGATGTAGGAGTTAATTTTAATTCTTAAGTTAGGGAGACCTAACCTAAATGGAAATCAATCAATGCAATGCAGATCTTTAATGACAAACAAACACATTTACCTACAAGTTTAACTAAGACTAGTTCCTAAAGGAGGGTAAATGGAATCAATAAGATTATACAACAAATATACAATTAAATGAATTAATCACAATGAATAAAGAATATAACTTTACACTCAAGACAATTATTGAATGAAATGAAATAGTTATACAATGAACTAAACAAATTAAGTGATTATACACATATACAACATAATGAAACCAATATACAATGAAATATTATAGCGCGAGATATTCACAAATGAAAAATAACTTGAAAACAAATTGCCCCAAGAGAGAGAGTGTGGAACTTTAGATGAGAGGGCTTAGAAAGAAAACTCACATAACTTAATTAATATATAACTGAAAATGAAAGCACATAAGTTGTGAAAGTGTTGTAGGTTGATTTTAGAAGAATTTTAAAGTCTCTCTTTAGTTAGGGGGATTACGGTTTGAAGATGTAAGCCTAGACTATGTGTCTACCCCTAAACTCTTACTGCTTTGACTAAAAGAATTGTTGGGTGCTCAAGAAGGAGGAAAAATCAAGGTCCCCCACTAACTCTACGGGTCAATCTGAAATGCTTGAGTGCTCAAGCAGGGAGGACACTTAGTGTCATGAAGTCATCCCTGGCTTACACCCCCTGTATTAGTTTGGGTTCCTAGTTACTAGATATGATTACATCCCAAATTAAAAAGTTACAAAGATATTAACAAGTTATACAAATTACCTCGGATGGTGTGACAAATGGACAAAGCCAGAGGATAGATGGAATGGGGAAAAACTGAGAGTTAATAACCCATGTCGCCAGCCCTCCATCCATTATTGTAAAATGACTCGCACTCGACGGAGAGAAAAGGCAGTGCTCCTAGATAGCCTTGCAGGTTTAATACCCCCCTGCTTGAGCCAGACGGGGCATACTGTGCTAGGCACCAGGCCTAGGGAAGTTGTCACCTCAGCTTTCATGGCTAGCCTCCCTGTCAACTCAGGTTGCAATATGAAGGCAAATACCTTGGCGAATTCTTTCATTTTCCCTTTGCAATTGCTCTTTCTCCTTGTCTCTTTTGGGCGAATTCTCTCATTTTCCCTTAGCAATTTCTCTTGCTCCTCGCCTCTCTCGGGATCTCTCGATTTTTCCCCACCAGTCCCTCTTCTCTTACTCCTTGGCTCTCTCGGGTGAATTCTCTCATTTTCCCTCTGCAATTTCTCTTGCTCATCGACTCTCTCGGGCTCTCCCCACTAGTCCCTCTGCCCTTCGCCTTCACTCCACTGCAGGCCAACCTCTATAATCCCTTCACCATGCCAAGAGAGAGGGGGAAGACAAGAAGAGGATCGTTGTATTACAACTCCCTTCCAAACATAGTCGGCTCACCTCCTCCCAATTATCTCTCATCGTAATTCGCACCTCTAGCCCCATGTATAATAACTAGGGGTCACTTGAGCTTCCCTCATCACCCCCTAAAATACATCCTTTGATCCATGGTAGTCATCCAGTCGGAGAGGAGGCACCACCTCCAAAAGAGATCACTCTTCTGCTCAATTATCCCCTTGCCCCCCCCTCAAAAAAAAAAAAATCCACCCATGGGATCAGGTGTTTGGCACAAGAAGTTTCATGGTGGAGGAAGAAATTCCCACAAGAAAGAAGGTGGAGGACCATATAACGAGCGCTAGTGAGGAAACGGAGGTAGAGACACCTATGCTCTCCCCAAACCAACTCTCAAACAAGCACCTCCAAATCATTTTCAAAATTCAGCAAAAGAAAGACGACCAGCTGCACATTCAACACATCCTTGAGCAGAGAATGGATATTTTGTTCGATGCATTGACGGACACTCCAGCGTGGAATCGATGCCCAACATGTAGCCAGAATTTTGTCTCGACCTACAATATCCATGGCAACCAGATCTTGCTCAGCAAATAGCACCTCCATGTTTTTTGTTTTCTCTCCTTCTAGTTTTGTCAGCTCTCTAGAGATGGGAAAAATATTTTCCTCTCGTTTCAATCTAGATGGTCATCGTGACCATTTTCTGATCATTTTGTTCATAATGTTTTGTTTACGCGGTGACTCGTGAAACTCTAAGCTTTTTATGAAAGCCACTTGTTCTGGTTTCCCTTTTGTGGCAGAACAGGTGGCTAATAGATGGCATTGTACATACATTAGGAGAAATTAATATAAGGATCTTACTTTATTTACAAAAAAAAAACAAGTTATACAAATTATGGAAGTTATACAAGCCTTGCGATACTGCATGGAATGGCTAGGACAAATCATTTTGCAAGGTGTAGGAAAAATAAATCAAAGCAAAATAAAATGACTTGAAAGTAAAAAGATTTCACCTAGCCACACAACCTTGCCTTAAGGACAAGTGGGGAAAAATAAAAGATGCAAAACAAAAAAATAAATTATTCAAGCCTTACAATCAAGGACAAGTGGGGCAAAAGAAAAGATGCAAAACAAAAAAATAAATTATTTAAGCCTTACGATTTTGCATGGATTGGCAAGGTCAAATCACTTTGCAAGGTGTAGGCAATTAAATTATTTACAAAACATAAAATGAACTTTTAGAGAAGAAGGCAAGACAAAGAGACTCTCTTGAGCTGATTACAATGCTTGAAAGAGATAGAGAAGAAGAGAGTTTCAAAACTCCAACTTGGGAGGCTCTTTTGGAGTGTTTTGAGGCTCAAAATGGGCAGCACCTCCCCTTGTTTTGGTGAGAACCTGCAAAAAACAGCAAGCTAATGCTTGTTAGAAATGTTGTCAAAACACTTGAAAATATTTAGAAATTTATGTTAGTATTAAACAAAAAAATTTATATGTAAAATCTGAACAGAAAAGTATATTTTTAAAGTCTATTTCAGAACAGAAATGGCTTCAAGTCAATAGGGAATGATGAAGAAAAAGAACAAAAAAAATTGGAGGCTTATGTAAGCTAGAGAAGTAAATTTTCAGATCTGAAATCTACTTGTTCCAACACTTTGGTGACCTCCAAATGGTGTCAAAATCGCTACAAAACCAATCAAGAGGTGAGTAGATCTAATAAACAAGTAAAATATTTTACTAGTTCTATTAAAAATACTTCACTAAAACAAATAGAAATACTTCTACTTATTTTACCAAGCAAAATACTTTTCTTTAGATCTCTTAATCTAGGCTAAGTAAAAAAGAAAAACACTAGAAAAATAACAATATCACCTCAATAACATCAAGAAGACTGTCAATGCCAAGATGGTATTCCTCCAAAGCTTCTTTTTATTCAATAAAAATTGCATGCAAATACTTGCAGCAAGATTTACAAGAAGAATTGTGTGTGTGTGTGTGTGTGTGTGTGTGTGAGAGAGAGAGAGAGAGAGAGAGAGAGAGAGAGAGATTTGGGCAGTATAAACTTGATCTGAGAATAGATATAGAAATGAGGAGGGTTATTCATTCTTTTATACTTGGAAGAGAGGAAAGACCCCTCTTGGATGAGCTCCAAGTGGCACACGTCAAAGATAGATAGATAAAGTCAAGAAAGAGACACCTTTAGGGTTTTAGTAGTGAGTTAGGGTTTGAGAGGTGACATGGAAAGGGAAAAAACACCTTTTTGACTTGTCAAACATTAAGTTAGACTCAAGGATGGAAAAATTAGGGTTTTAAGCACTTTTTTCACTTTAATTTTGTATTTTCTCTAAGTTCAAGACGAAGGGGGGAACACTTTTTACTAGGGAGACATGATTTTAGGTTGTTGGCTTAGCATGGGGGGTGTTTTAAGTGGAAAATCACTTTTCCATCTTAGGAAAAAGGTTAGGAAACATTTCCCACTCTTCTCGTGACTTTAGTCACTTTTTACAATTTTTGGCTTTTTTAATTTAGTCAATTATTTGTTGATTTTTTACTGACTTGAACTCCTCATAGACAAATACCTAGAAAAACTTGTTCAATTAAAATTAAACTTGGTCCAAGGGTGTAGGGGGTTGTCTTCCATTTGATTTGAGTACTCACACCCCTATACAAAATCCACAATGACCAAACTTTTACATTTTACATCAAAAATAATTAAAATTTCCAATTAATGGAAAATTTTAATAATTAAAAAAAAAACAATCAAAACTTAACGGAGTTATGCAAGACTCTAGAAGATGTATAGAATGGTCATTTACAACATTCCTAAACCTTATTCACCCCTTGGTCTTGATCATTAGCACGTATTTCACCACTTTGGAGGATTATTGTGAGTGAAAAACTCAAGGGTAATTAAAAATTACCTAAGGATAAAAAACACTCGAAGAAAGGACTTCCATAATGATAAAGTCCTAGGAAACTAACTAAAATATGACTCATTCTTACTTATTACATTATTATCCCACACAGGGGATCGGACATGTTTATTACATAGAAAGACATGTCGGGGGGAAAATTGCCATGTTGAGACAAAAGTCTTCAAAATAAGTTGCACCATCAGGTACATAGCTTCATGGTACATAACATTGACCCCTAGTCGAAATAGGTGGTCAACAGCTACCTCAAGGGTTTTTAATAATAAAGTGGAGATTTCTTCTGTATTTCTTTGTGGATCTATTGTGGTACTTCTATATTCAGGTCTTTGGTACTTAATAATGGTAGTTTGAAATGGATATCAATAGGAAACTTTCAACTCCTTTCCATGTTGTATCATGCATATCATTCAAATTTAATTCATTCCTTGGTTTTTTGGCTACAACCACTATGGTAAAAATACACAACCAATGTTCTATATTACTCAGATACTAGATAATGTAATTGCACCCATGTCCATGTCCAAGTTAATGTTCCGAGAAACCAAACTTGCATTCAATACAATGGGTGTCTCCCATAGGGTCAATTTATTGATATCAACCTCATGGATCTAGATAGAAATTCTTACCTAAATGACTAAATAGGTAAAATGGGATAAGGTGTTCAATACTCATCCTTACCATAATATTCACCCAACTATGAGTGAGCATTCAATAAGGTTTGATCATTGTGGTCAATTATTAGTCCTCATGTCACTCGTAGTTTCTAATGTCTCAATGAATTATCTTGGCATGTGGGGTTTCTAGACATGTGCTAGTAATGTATGCATCCTAATAAATTGTAGGTATCTTGGGTATCCATTCTCCTTGTAGTGTTTGGAATTGAGAGAAGGTATGGGAGTAGAGGTTTAAATGAGGAATAAAGGAAGAGACTTTCTCTCACACAAGTTGTAAGGATGGCAAGGTTAAACATGAGGAATGAAGATTTGGGTAAATTCAACTTACATTTTTAGAGAATTGCATATCATCACCAAGTGCCATGTAGGATGGAAAATCATATAAATAATGGGTTGAGGTTGCAAGTATTGTGGGGGGGTGATGCATGGTGATAGAGAAGAAATTTTTTTTTATGCATGAGTTCCATTTAATTAAGAATCATTAGCCCGTTGGACATCATTTTAGCTGAAAGACGGTACGGGTGAATAGTCATGAAACACGGGATAGTGATGTTGTCTTAAAGGTAGTGTTAACTTTGTCATCATTATATAGTGTACTATGATATGAATGTAGGAATTGATGGTATAACAACCCCAACATCATTTTAATTGTATGACTTATAGAAACATCACTTTTATTGAGGAAAATGATATTCAGAGTTAAAAGGATTGTTAACTCTTGACTCTCATCTTGATAGCTTCACTCAAGATTTACTTATAAACCTAGATAAAGAAACAATATGTAGGGAGCCAAAGATTAGGCTCCCCCTGCCACACATAGGTTGAGGGTCAATAGCTATCTTGAATTATATTATTTTTGTTGTAAGGCCACTTGGACCATTAGTTAATTAGGAAGCAAGTTTGACCTCAAAAGATCCATAAGGTTGTATACTTTATTTAGTAGGTCTACTTATTTTGTAGGCTTCTGATCCAAGAATTTTGTATGAACACAAATAGGCTAGCTCATTGGTAGTTCCTTCAGACCCATGAGATTTACACTTTCTCCTTGAAAGATCTATAGATTGCACCGTGTTCCTCTCTACAAATAAATTATATGTTCCTCTATAGCAGCCTCAACAATGTGATGGAATTATTCAATATGGTCTAGTAGAAACCTATATAACAAAGGAAAGTTTGCATATCTACAAAGATTTAATAGGGCTATTCCATTTAACATGGTCCCATCCTTGGTGAGATCCTCAGTCATTAATTTTTATCTCTTTTCATGGGGCTCATGATATGACTCAACGCACTATGTTAAATTCCATTAAGGAAGGACTTATAGGATCCCAAATAATGATATCCCCTTGGCTTCTTGACTTGAATATTTCTTCTCCCACCAAGGTAAAAAAATTGTCCAAGTTGAGAAACTTCCTAGGTGCAACTTCAATGGATCAGGGACTTCCCTCACCAACGCCTTATGGGTTTGGTGATACCTTATGTTCTAAGTAAACACCCAAGGTCATAAATTCATTGTTATGTGGCTCTATCATTCACATACCCCACGATTGGTGCCCGTCAAACTATGATAACTCATCCTCTTTATTATATAAGAGTGTTGAATTGAATTCCAACTCAATGTACTCCATGGGTTGTGTCAATGGGATTATGTATGTGCTTGTGTTGATCCCCTTGCATGATGAGAGTCATGTTGTATTTTACATGTGAGATATTATTTGTTTTGGAAAGGAAGGGTCTTCCTAAAATAATTAGATATGAAATTTGATTCACGTGGAGCTAAACAATAACAAATTATGCAATATATATTCTCCATACATCAAATTAAGCTACTTCATTTTTCAAGTATCCTTCTAATTACATAACGGAGTTGTCAACTATCTCTAGCAAGATGTTTGTCCTCCTTATTTCATTGGTTCCCAATGCATGCATGGTATAGATTTTCATTAGGTTTATAGATGCATCTTGGTCCAAAAAACATCATGTTGTCAACTTTCCTTTCATTATGATGCATGTTATGGGATTCTTGAGGCCTCCATACTTTCAGTGGATCTCCAATGATCATATCTAACACTTCACCCATTACTTGGATAATTATCCCTTTCTTCCCAACTTTTGTGTACAACTATTTGATTTGATTTGAATGCACTAGAGAATCCTTAATGAGTTGTGTAAGAGGTAAATCCAATTAAAAAAAAATCAGCTATGAGTAAACCTTAATGAGTTGCAATTTGTGAATTATTTATCCTTTGCCTTGTCAAGCCATCCACAAGGAAGAGCCATTGATTCTTGAGAAATTTCACTAGTAAATAGAGTTCCTTTCTACATCACTTTCTACCATTTTTGTGAAGCCAAAAATTTGGATTCAACATTGGTGCCCCTTGAAATTAATCAAAAATACCCTAACTATATTGATTCATTCCTTACATCTTTAGTGATTTTCCTTGGGGAAAGGTTTGTTACTCACTCAGTGTATATCTCCTTTTTTTCATCCTTCCTACGGTCATCCCATGAAACAATTTTCCTTTCACATGCATTTAAACTTTGTCCAACCAATGAGGAATCGTGATTCTCACTCCTAACTAGAGTCTTTGAATGACCCTTTTCAACTTCCTCCAACCTCCATCTCAATAACTCTTCCATGACCTTGATTCTTTATCCTTTTGTAGCTCTTCCTTTGAGTTCACCCAAATCGATTCTCACCCTTTATCTAAGAGAAATGCTACACACTTAATGAATACTCTAATCTATCTATGGACATCATGCATATTCTCTTCATTTTACATTTCTTGTTCACTATTTTGCACCATGTTGTCCTCAGGAAGAATTCAATTTTGGTGATAGTTAGGTACAACTTGTATCATAATTCTAATGGGATGGATAGGAGGTTGATTTGGTTGATATGGTTGACCATGTGGTCTGACTTGGTATTTTTGAATTTTTAGGTGTGGTGAAGCATTCCAATTTTAACAAGCCTTAGATAATTGATACATCATTGATTGTTATTGAAATTGAGGTGGGTATGGTTGGATATTTTAAAATTGTGGCTAATACGGAAATGTATGATCCAACTAGTATGGCTAATATGGAAATTTATTATAAAACCAATATGGCTAATATGGAAACTTATGATACAACCAATATGGATAATATGGTAGCATTGAATACATTAGCATTGATGGATAATAATAATGAGGATTCTAATGAGTATAAGGAGGTTGGTATTGAGGTTTTTGTTTATTATGAGGGCAGATAAGACAAAATTTGAAAACATGGAGCTAGTCAAGGGGGATAATAAGTGGCATATCAAACATTCTAAGGAGTCTCTTGAGACAATGAGACTGCCTCCTTACACTATATTGATATGGACCTATAACCATCGAATCTTCATTATTTCCCTATGCTTTAATTGCATCATTTCAATGGCTACCATGGTTAGTAATTTATACATTTCTTCAACTAGAGCGACCTAAAATGAAGTTGAGGCAACATTACTTGATTTACTCTTTGATGAGAGTTTACTTGAAATGCAGCCATAGGATGTATGATCTGCAAGGAAAGGATCTTCAAATTGTCCAATATCTATTGCTTACTTTCTCTTTGAATCATCACATCCAAACATATTGTTGCATTTTTTAGCACTTGCAAGAACACAAAATTGAGTGTATTACTATCCATAGTTATATCATTACATATTTTTTTTAAACGTGTCATCCTTCCAAGAAATTATTTGATAGATTCAATGTATTTTTACTTTATTCTAATAATTTCTTCCTTTGGTTTAACTTCTAGCAATACTCTTCATATTTTTCCAAACATGAGTTCCACATATAATCCCATGTAGCAATGGTATTTACTCCCAATGATCAAAACCACTTAGGGTCTACATCCTTCAAGGTGGCAAGAAACAACTTGAACTATTGAGGCTCATATGTGAAATCAACCCCTCGACAAAAGAAATTGAATTCAAAGGATATGTTGCATAGGATATTATGTCTGAGTGCCTAAGGGTAAATTTGCAACTGAAAATATATATTACCCTGATTTGGGCCCAAGTATCCAAACATAATGGGAAACCCAACATGGTCGCTACCACAAAGTGAATTTGTCATATTAACTACTACATAAGGCTTCCATTAAACCATTGTTAGTTGATTTATCATTGATGCTTACAAAAAAATATTGACATAATATTCTTGAGATATTGATTGAGTCTCTTATTCATGAACTTCAATAGAATGAAAAAACAAAATGATTTAAGATAGGCACTTACCCATTTCTTCAACTAGACTATCTTGATACAAAGTTTAAGTAACATTATTTGATTTAGCCTTTGGTAAGATTTTACTAGAAACACACCCACAATATTTCTGATCAAATCTCAAGGCCAGGATCTTCAAATCATCTAATGTCTATTGTTTGGTTTCACCTTGAGTCACCACATCCTACCATACTCTCGCTTCTTTCAGTGCTTGCAATATCACCATATTGAGTGTATTATTATGTAATGTTCCTGACTTGGCTAGTATGGGAAATGATGTTAATGTGTGTGTAGGATCAAAGGTTTACATCATATAAATGATCACACAAATCATAAACGTGACAAAGGAATGCAAAGTTTGTATTTATGATATCTCTGTGGATTACATAATGGTCGAATGCGGCTGAATAAACTGACAATACTTGACTAGATCAATAGACAAAGGATCTTAGCTGGAATACAAATAAGCAACTGCGGCTGAATAAAATAACAACACTCGGCTAGATCAAAAGACAAAAGTATCTTAGCCTGAATACAAATAAGCAACTAAAACATAATACCTAGAATACGGGAGCACTGCAGAATCAATGAAGAATGATGGAATACCTAGATGATCTTCCCGGTGACTAGGGTGTGTCTTTCAACACTGAAATCATCCAACTGGTGTCTTCCTCCTAGAATACACTGAACTATCTCTCCTAAGATGTGCCTCTTCTCCTCAATGACAAGTCATAATCTGCATAATGATGAACTACGTCGTTGACCCTTCCTTTATAGCTTTCCAAAACCCTAAATATGTTGAAACCCTAATTCACTGTTGACTTCCAAAACCCTAAATCATTGTTGAAACCCTAATTCACTATTGACTTCTATTTTTAGCTCATAATGACTTAAAAGTGCTTTTAACCCTTTTTAGCTCAATGTCACTTTCTGAATATAACACCTATGACTGGAGTGACCTCTAGTAACCCTATTTACCCCTCTTTGGCCCTGGCTATAGTCTAATGGGGTAGTTTAGACCACTAAGCCTCCTCTCTGGAGCTCCTATCTGGAAAGGGACATTACAGTCCTCCCTTCCCAAAATTGCTTGTCCTCAAGCAAACCAGTCTAGGGTGTTGCAACACCTGCTCGCTCTCCCAAGTAGAATCCTTTGCTAGAATCCCTCACATCTGATCAAACACTCTCTGATGACCCTGCTCCTCAGTTTCCGCTCCCAAAACTCTAAAACCTCTTTCGGAACTAACTCCAATTGTCCCTCCTCATCCAATGAGGGAAGCTCCTTTGATGTGCTAATGAATTGTCCCACTGCCTTTTTTAGGCAAGACACATGGAACACGTTATGAATATTTCACCCCTATTTAATCTCTAACTCATAAGAAACCTTTCCTACTCGGTGCATGATCATGTAAGGACCATAAAATATGGGCTTGATCTTCTCGGCCCCACTCTTATTCAGAGATGAATGTCTATAGGTTTGGAGTCTCAAGAAAACCAAATCTCCAACCTCAAAGATATGCTCTATCCTGTGCCTATCCGCACTTATCTTATTTTGGTTTTGCGTCCTCTGCAGGTTCCCTTTCAAAAACTTGAGAATCTCCTGACTCTCTATGATCCAATCATTGGCCTTGGGAGCTCTTCTCTCCCCGAAGACCAAGTCTACCAAAGTGGGAGCATCATATATGTACAATGCTTGGAAGGGTGTCATACCAATGGACATGTGGAAGGTGGTGTTGTAGCAATGTTGTCCTAAATGTAACCACTTTACCCATGTTCTTTGTTGTCCTCCTACATAGTTCCTCAAATACCCTTCAACCCACTTATTGAAAATCTCGGTCTATCCATCTGTTTGAGGGTCATATCTTGTGCTAGGTATCAAATATGTCCCCATCAACCAAAACAACTCTATCAAAAATGTCCCTATGAACCGACTGTCCCTGTCACTGACGATGTTCTTCAGCAACCCATGAAGTCTGAAGACCTCCCTGAAGAAAATATCAGCTACCTAAACTACATTGTACTCTATCGGTATGGCGTAGAAGTGAGAAAACTTGGTCAATCTGTCGACCACTACATAGATACAATCCTTACCGTGGACCTTGGGTAGACCTGTAATGAAGTCCATAGATATACTCTCTCATTTCTGCTTTGAAATGGGGAGTGTCTAAAGTAGCCCTACTGAAAGAGCATGCTTTGACTTGTTCTGCTAGCAAGTCACACACTCACTGACGTGTCTCAAAAATTCTTGTTTGAGGCCCTTCCATGAGAACCTCTCTCTGATCTGTCTGTAGGTTTTGAAAAACCCTTGATGGCCTGGTAGAGGTGAATCATGAACTGCGGTGAGGATCTTCTTCTTAATCCATGAATCTGGCACCAAGTAGACTCTATCCTTGTAAAATATGACATTGTCAATGATCCTATACCGGTCATCCTGTATCTGCCCATCCATCACCTCACAAGCGAACTTGTTCTTGGAATATTCTACTAACAAGTGGGATTTCCAATATGTTGAAATCTCCATCAAAGAACATGTTGCAGGTCTCCTCGATAGTGCATCGGCCACAATGTTCTTCTTCCCCTTAACATACTCTATGTCAAATTTGAATGCCTATACCTTCGTCACCCATTTATGTTGGCGCTCACTGAGGTCCTTCTGCTCAAGGAAATACTTCAAACTGTTGTTATCGGTCTTGACCACGAATTTGTTTCCCACCAAATATTGTCTGAACTTGGTCAATGCATGCATGATTGCCAAAATTTCCTTGTCATAAATGGAGTACAACCTCTCAGGTTGACTAAGCTTTCGGATCTCAAATACAATGGGGTGTCCTCCCTGCATCAAAATTGCACCGATCGCTTCACCGGATGCATCACACTCTAGTACAAATGGCAAGGTGAAGTCTGGTAGTGCTAGCAATGGACAAGTGCCCATGACTTCCTTCATGTGATCAAAGGCTTCATGTGATTTCTCGGTCCATATGAAGGCTCGATGCTTGGTAAGATCTGTCAGCGGTGCTCCAAGATGTGAAAAAACCCGGACGAACCGCCTGTAATAGCTGCACAGCCTGAAGAAGCTCCTCAATTATGTCACGTTCTTGAACATCAACCAATCCAGAATGGCCCTGATCTTCTCTTGGTGCACGTGTACCCCCTGTGCACTGATGATGTGGCCTAAGTAAAGTAGATATGTCATATCAAACTTGCACTTGGACTCTTTGGCATATAATGGTTGTGCCTCCATGATGCTCAATACCTCATCCAGGTGCCTCATATGCTCTTTCCATGACCGACTATAAATCAAGATGTCGTCGAAGAAAACCAATACTGATTTCCTTAACTGATCCTTGAATATATGGTTCATGCAAGACTGGAATGTAGCGGGTGCATTGGTTAGCCCAAATGGCATAACCAAGAACTCGAAGTGTCCAAAATGACATAGAAATGTCGTCTTCTCTATGTCCTACTCTCGGATGTTGATCTGATGATATACAGAGCGTAGATCAATTTTTGAGAAAAAAATTGCCCCATGCAGTTCATCCATCAACTCGTCAATGCATGGGATAGGGTATCGGTTCTTGATGGTTTTCTTGTTCAAGGCTTGGTAATCAATGCACATCCTCATGGTGCCATCCTTCTTCAGAACTAAGACAACTGAAGA